>CATIWM010036132.1:0-17763 GCA_949671775.1 Mallotus repandus | reverse complement strand
TAATTAATGTTTATCTTTTGTTTGTAGGTGGACCCGCTAATTAAGGAAAAAAGGAAGAATTTAAAGTTGAATTGTCAAAACTTTTAAAAGCTTCAAGCCAATCACAAGCCATATTTGAGCCATGCAAGCCAAATTATATTTTGATAATTAAGAAGCCGTGTGAAGATAAAAAAAAGTCTCCTATTTTGCAAATTAAGAAGATTTGAGACCAACGTGGACTCTTCCTAACCCTAGTTCTATATAAAGGACTTTTGTAAGGATGAACAGAGAGACAAAGAAGAGGAGAGATGCAGAAAGCCAAAGGATTCGACAATTGTTAAACAACTTTATTATGTTTTTCTTAATATTTTGTTCATGGATTTTTCTATAGCCATGCATGGCTAATTTTCTTTTAGAATCTTGGTTAGGAGTAGCTATTCCATTATATGAATCGAACACAATTACTTTATTTGATTTGAATTTCAGTTAATTCTTTGTGTTGTAATATTATTTAATTATCATTCCAGACCTGTTTGATTACTTGTTTATGGATAAATTCACCAATGAGAGTTAGGGGAATTTATTAGTTTAAGAACACTTAGAACTTAGATAACTTGATCACGAGAGTAGGCGAGCTCTTCGGGGAGTCACGACAGTTTAATCACGGTGACAAATTAATTACTAAAAATCTTAATGAGCTAGGATTAACTTATTAATCATGAGAGTAGGTTAGATTTTAATCCTTGCATGCTTAATTGAACTTGAGAGAGTCTTTAGGTAATTAGAGCAATTACCTTTAACTGAATTCAAAAGATTATTTATTTTATAACGTGTTCAAGATTATAATGGAATAGTGAAACTAAACCTAGATTCTAAGTATTAAATATCTGATTTCAGTTTAGTTTATTTAAGTTGTTATTTAAATTTTATAATTACTCAAATTCTTTTACTCGGTTTGCTAGCTAAGTTATAGGTAAAAATAATTGGTAGTCAATGCACAGTCTTCGTGGGAATGATATCTTATGTGCTACAATCACGACTCGTGTGCTTGCGAGTTTTGAGAGCAATAAGTTTTTGGCGCCGTTGTCGGGGATTGACAATATTGATATTGATTCAATTTTTACTTTTCTTAGACTAGTAGTTTTTATTTCCTTCAAATTTATTTTCTTTCCCTTTATTTTCAAGTACTTTATAGTGTATGAACACTCAGTCTCAAAGAGCTAATTTGGAAGAATTTAATCCTGAAATTGAAAAGTCTTGTAAAAAGAATCGGATGGAAAAATGTAAAAAAGACAAGATAATCATGGCCGAAGACCAAGCAGCACAACAGATTAGGAATCGTGCTCTCCAAGAGTACACAATGCCTAATCCAGGCAATAATTTGAGTAGCATTGTGAGACCAACAGTGGACGCTAATAACTTCGAGATCAAACCGGCAATTATCCATATGGTTTCACAATTTCAGTTCGGGGGTCTCCTAAGTGAAGATCCAAATGCTCATCTAGCCCAATTTTTGGAAATTTACGATACCTTCAAGATGAATGAAGTTGGTCCGGATGCAATCAAACTCATATTATTTCCTTTCTCTTTAAGAGATAAAGCTAAGTTGTGGTTGAGTTCCCTTGCACCACAATCAATCACTACTTGGGATGTGTTTTCCAAGGCATTTTTGAGCAAGTATTTCCCACCAGGCAAGACGACAAAATTCATACTTGAGATTACCAGTTTCACCCAACACAGTGGTGAATCTCTTTATGAGGCTTAGGAGAGATACAAGGATTTGCAAAGATAGTGTCCTCACTATGGGGTTCCACCATGGTTACTTATCCAAACCTTTTATTAAGGCCTCACCGAACCAATGAGGATTACCATTGATGCTACAGCTCAAGGCTCCTTCATGAGCAAAACACCCGAGGACGCCTACAACTTGCTGGAAACCATGGCGTCTAACAACTACCAGTGGCATGGCGACTGAAGTGTACCAAGGAAAGTTGCAGGACTGCATGAGGTGGACAGTTGGACAGTTGGAACCTTCTTAACGCCAAGATTAATATGCTCACCAAAAAGCTGGAGGCGACTGCAAAGATCTCCAATCCCATGGCTGTGTATTCTTGTCAACATTGTGGAGGAGGACATGCATCTTTCGAATGTCAAGGAGGCTTTTCTCAAGATTCCTCTATTGAGCAGTTAAACGCATTCAATAATTTCTAGAGAAATCATGGGAATCCCTACTCTAATACTTATAATCCAGGCTGGCGAAACCATCAAAATTTTTTGTGGTCTAACCAAGGAGGAGTGTAAAACAATAACCCAGGTTTCAAACAAACCCCTCCTGGATTTCAGTAGAAGACAACCTTCCCTCAACAACAAGAACCAAAGTCCAACCTTGAAGTCATGATGGAAAAGTTCCTCAAAGATCAAGAGAGGTACCAAAAAGACCAAGAGGAGCAATGCGAAGCAATAAAAAATTTGACTTCTCAAGTGGGACAACTTTATGCCCATAATAGGATGCTGGAAAATCAAATCGCAGCTCAAGCCTCGGGATCAAAGTAGGGTGGAATATTTCCCAGTCAACCTCAAAATCCTAGAGAGCAAGCTAAGGTGGTTACATTTAGAAGTGATAAGCAGTTGACTGCCGATGAGACCAAAAATAATGATGCGGAAACTGCTTGTGACTGCAGACAGAGAAGACCGCACAAACACAGGAAAGGAATGAAGAGAAGAAAGACTCGCCACCCTTGGTACCACCATTGCCGTTTCCACAAAGGTAGCAGAAATCCAAGCTAGACAGGAAATTTGAAAGGTTCATGAAATCATTCCAGCAGCTTACACTCAACATACCTCTCCTGGATGTGATAAATACCATGCATGCATATTCAAAAATTTTAAAGGACATTATCTCAAATAAGAGAAAATGGAAAGATCATGAGACTATTCCTATCAATGAGGAATGCAGTGCTGTTATTCAAAATAAGCTTCCTCAAAAGCTTAAGGACCTAGGGAGTATAACTATCCCTTGTACCATTGGAAATGAATTTATAGGTAAATCCCTTTGTGATCTTAGTACAAGTATGAGTATAATTCCTCTCTTTTTTGTAGGTGTCTCAACATTAGTGAACCTCAACCAACGACAGTATCCTTATAGCTTGTGGATAGATCAATCGTTTGTCTTTATGGTACTCTGGAAGACGTCCCAGTCAAAGTTGGTGACTATTTTATTCCAAGAGACTTTGTCATCTTTGAGATGGAAGAGGATCGCCACATTCCAATCATACTTGGACGACCTTTCCTAACCACAGCAAGAGCAATCATTAATTTCAAGAGAGGAAAGATACTGCTGGAAATTGGAGACAACAAGGTGGAATTTGATGTTTTCAAAATGGCAAAACAATCCTCAACAATAGGATCCTGTTTCAGAGTTGATGCGATCCAAAGCTATGTGTAAGAAACCTTTGAAAAGAAACTCACTGATGATCCCCTAGAAGCATGCTTGATCCATGATAATTCAGAAGATGAACCTGACAAGGAAGTGGTAATGTATGAGCATTATCTCAGTGCAAATCCCACATTAAATAAACAAAGATCAGTCAGGTATGAACCCTTACCTTCTACTTTAGAAAGTCTTGGTAAGGTTGAAGAGCAGACTGCACCTAAGGTAGAGCTCAAAACTCTTCCTTCTTCTTTAAGGTTGAAAGAAGCTCTTGTTTCAACACTTGTTTTACAGTTGCCGGACTGGAACCTTCCCTTTGAGATAATGTGTGATGCTAGTGACTATCCAGTAGGAGCTGTTCTAGGGCAACGAAGAGACAAACAAGCCTATGCTATCTACTATATCAGCCACACTCTTAATGAAGCTCAACTGAATTATGCAACAACAGAAAGGGAACTTCTAGTAGTGGTGCACGCTATAGAAAAGTTTCATTCATACTTGGTTGGAAGCAAGGTGATTGTCTACATAGACCATTCAGCCTTAAAGTATCTCTTAGCAAAGAAGGATGCCAAACCAAGACTCATCCGTTGGATCCTTCTCTTACAAGAATTTGACTTGGAGATTCGAGATTGTAAGGGGACAGAGAATTTAATTGCAGATCACCATTCTCGCTTGGAATAAAGTGCTAATCCTGACTCCCTTCCTATCTCAGATGACCTTCCAAGAGAGCAGCTCATGAGAGTCCATCACAAAGACCCCTGGTATGCTGATTTTATGAAGCTTCCACCTGACATGGATTACCATCAGAAGAAGAAATTCCTCTGGGACTCTAGGTAATACTTTTAGGATGAGCCTTACCTATACAAAAAGTGTGGGGATGGATTGCTACAAAGATGCATTCCAGATGAGGAAATATCAGATGTCCTCATACACTGTCAGTCACTTGAGTGTGGGGGACATGCGAGTTCGACTAAAACTGCAGCTAAAGTGCTTCAGAGTGGGTTTTATTGGCCCTCTCTCTTTAAAGATGTAAGGCAATTCGTAATCTAGTGAGATCATTATCAAAGAATGGGGAACATTAGTCGACGGAATGAAATGGCACTCACCAACATCATTAAGATCGAATTTATTTGATGTATGGGGGATAGATTTCATGGGACCTTTCCCAAGCTCCTATGGAAATAAGTATATACTGGTCAGAGTTGATTACGTTTCCAAGGGTCGAAGCAATAGCTTCACCAACCAATGACGCTAAAGTGGTTGTAAAGTTCCTAAGAAGAAATGTGTTTACTCATTTTGGTACCCCCAAAGCTATAATCAAATATTGCAGTTTTCACTTTTGCAATCATCAATTCGTTTCTCTGTTGGTGAAATATGGGGTCAAGCATAAGGTAGCTACACCATACCACCCTTAAATGAGTGGACAAGTGGAAATCTTAACTAGAGAACTGAAAGCTATTCTAGAGAAGACAGTAAACGCTTCGAGAAAGGATTGGTCCACTCGATTAGATGATGCACTTTGGGCATACAGAACAACCTATAAAACTCCAATAGGGACTTCATCATTTAAATTAGTTTATGGGAAATCCTGTCATCTTCCAGTTGAGTTAGAACACAAAGCATTCTGGGCTACTAGGTTTCTCAATTTTTATCAGGCAAAGGCTGGTGCTAAAAGACTACTTCAATTGAATGAACTTGAAGAATTTTGACTTGATACATATGAGAATGCTAGGTTTACAAAGAGAAAATAAAAAGGTGGCATGACAAAAAATTACAAAATAAAGAGTTTCAACCAGGAGATTTAGCGTTGCTGTTTAACTCCCGATTGAAGCTATTTCCAGGAAAATTAAAGTCTCGATAGTCTGGATCGTTCAGAATTACACGATTTTTTCCTCATGAAGCAGTTGAACTTTTCAACCAAGCAAATGAAGCTTTCAAGGTCAACGAGCAATGTCTTAAGCCCTACTTTGTGGAGGAAGATAGACTGAAGAGTGTCTCTTGTACACTCATGGAGCCAATACCCTGAATTCAGCAAGGGATAGTCGAGCTATCAACTTTAAATTAGCGCTAATTGGGAGGCAACCCAATTCATTTTCTCTTCAATATTATTTTATTTTAATTTAATTTTTATTTTCAGTTTTTATTTACTCTTCTTTCTTTTATAGGTTGAGAATTGCTAAGTAGAGGTTTGCAGATTATAAGAGCAGAGTTGTGATTACACGGGTTCTACAATCAAGGTACGCAACACTAACTAACATATTCATGCAATTGACACGGTTTTCTGACACAACATTGGCAATTCATGACTATGTCGTGTTTCATAACACAAATTTTCACAAAATATTGCACGGCCTGAGTCCATGGCATGTTCAAAGCCGTGATATTTACTGCCTATGAAGACATGGCTTGAAGCCGTGTCATCCTCATCCAAGCACGGCTTCAAGCCATGCAAGCCACCATAACATACGGCTTGAAGCCGTGTAATTCCTGGCTAAGCACGGCTTTAAAGCCGTGCATACCCGCCTTTCACACGGCTTGAAGGCATGACATACTTACCCAAGCACGGCTTCAACCCATGCAAACCACACATCACACGGCTTGAAGCCATGTTATCCATACCACAAGCACGGCTTCAAGCCGTGCAACATACACTTTCACACGACATGACGTCGTGTCACATGTTACAAAACACGGCATCATGCCATGTGACCACTCTCCAACACACACGGTTTAGACACCGTGTTTTGATTTTTTTTACATGGCATTAAAAGTCGTGTCACATAACAGCTTTTTGATAGTAGGTCCCACGACATTAAAAAAATCACACGGTTTTGGACACCTAGCCCGTTATTCTTATATGCATCTTCATCTTTTCTTCTCAATTTTTCTTTTTCTCTTTTCAATATTTTCTCTCCCACTTTCTTATTAATTTCTTTTCTTTTCTCTCAATTCCTGTAAGTTTTTTTTTTCTTTCTTTATTTCTTCCATACACATCTCTATTTTCTTTTCACTCTCAGCCATGGGCGAATCTAAGGACTCAGGGAAAGCTTCATCTTCATCAAGAAAAAGGACTCGAGTGACAACATCATCTCCACCTTCTCGTACAACTCAAGCAATTGTGCCTTCCATTCCATCTTCCTTACGTCCTGATTTGGAAACTCAAACTAGTTTGTCTCACCCTTTGCTTCAGTTCATAAGTCCAGATTTTAGAAAGGCCCGTGCTACTTTGTCTACCCTTCCTGTCCACCCTTCTTGTCATATTATGTTAGGAGACCTAGCTAGTATAGGATTACATGATAAATTTTTAGGGATGATTAATAATATGCGGTGGGAAAATTTTGTGCGAATTGAAGAACCTGTTTTCCATGAATTATTTTTAGAATTTCTCTCCACATTTATATTAAATTCTAGTGATCTTGTTGATTACACAAATAAGAGAGAAGTTTTCTTTCAATTAGGAGGCAATAAATTCTATTTGTCCTTGAATGAGTTTGCTGTTCATTGTGGTTTCTATGATGGTTTGTCTGTCACTAGTGGTACCATTAATTGAGCACTATCTATTTATGAACCTGTGCCTTACCATCAATATTGGAGAGAAATAATTCATGCAGATGCAGCACAGAAAAATTATGATCATAGGCTTTGCAAGAGCACTAATATCGCTAGGCCTAAACTACGATACTTGCATTGCTTAATTGCTGGCACTATATGTGGTCGGAGAGAGAGTACAGGCTGTGTCTCCCAGAGGGATTTATTTTATCTTCGCTATTTGGATAAGGGTGTAGCTCCTTATTTAGGACTTGGATTTGCTTTCTATATGGATAATATGTCGAGGAAATCTAAGGGCGCTTTATGTAGTGGTTCATATATTACTAGGCTAGCTAAAAATTTAAGGGTTTTTTATTCCATTCCTAACCTCAGACGGTTATGCACTACATTGCCTTTTAATATTGCTGCGTTGAGAAAGATTAGGATAGTCACTATTAGGGATGGCCAGTATGTTTTGGTCATTACTCCGGCTGAGCTCGGTGTTCAGGAGCCCCGTCCTCAGCAGCGACGTACTGCTGCACCTCGACCTCCACAGGCTACTCCCACTGCTGAGCCTACCTCTCATGATGCTGGCCCTTCATCGCACACTGCGGGACCCTCTACTTATTCCTATCCTCCCCATCTTGAGGCCACTCTTCAGTACCACACGGATCTCATGCATTGGCTTGTAAATGGCCTTTCACAGCTTTGCCAAGTCCACGGTCTTCCTCTCCCTCCACGACCTATTTTTCCTACTTCCACCACTGCTGCAGCTATTGAGGAGCTTCCTGATGTCGATGATTCTTTAGATGACACTGGCACTGCACCAGATGATTCTGGACCTCTGGATGACTGATATTATGTTCCATATTTTGACATTTTATTTTCTATTTTCTGCAATATATTTTTTGGATATTTTGTGTGTTTTTATCTTTTGTTTTTCTTTTGCTAGCTTTTGGACAAACACACAATTCAGGGAAGTGCCCCCTTTTATTTCTTTTTCCTCACTTTTGTTTATTGTTAATTTTTTTTCTACTTTGTTGACATTGAGGACAATGCCATGGATAGTGTGGGGGGGGGGGGGGGGGGGGTGTTTGCTAATCTAATTAATCTGATTGTTAGTTTTCTTTCTCTATTTTATTTAGTCAGTAAAAAATAAAAAAATAAAATTTTTTTGGTTATTTAGGATTTATTACTTTTCAACTCGTTTCCCCATACTGTTAATTTTATTGTCCTGAAGGAAATTTTTGTTTAAATTTTTTATATACTCTATCACACTTGGGATTATATTAGTGTATAAGCTTGTTTCTTGATTAATTACTGAATTATTGAATGATTTATTAATTAAGATGATTGTACATAATCTTTATGCATGGAAAATTTAGTTTTTATGACCTAAGCATGAACCTGGAGATTGAAATTGTGCATGATTTTAGGAAGGGTTGCATATTTGAATTTCAGATAAAAAAAAACTCTCTCATTCTTAAAGTAAGAGTTGTATTTAAATTAAAATCTTATGTGCTCTGAATCTACTCCAATGCCCTAATTAGGGTATGAGTATCTGAAGGAAATACTCAACGGTGTCCACACTTAGTAATACAGGAACGACGGGGGGATTACTTTGAGTAGAAAGATTTGAATTGAGAAGAGAAACAAAATAATAATAAAGTGAAATGGAGCGTAAAACGCATTTACTAAATAAAAAAAAACCTGAGAATCTTTATGTTTCCCTTCTCTGGTTTTGTGTTCACTTGATTTCAAAAGGTTGGGTGCTTAGGTTATGATTAGTAAATTGTTCATTTATATTGTATTTTAGTCTAACTATCTTCTTTATTGTATTTCAAAAACTCTCTCATCCAATTGCTTGTTTAGAAGGAGGCAAATCAGTGATAATCCAAGTGCAATTATCTTCCAAAGCCTATAATTCAGTTTTCATGGCATTTTGCCAACAAGAATGCTTAATAGCTTCAGAGTAAACATATGTATTGGCTAAGTATTTTCTATATGTGGATGACAAACGAGAATAAGAAATAATAGAGGAAAGAATATATGGTGATGTTGTTTTAAAAGGTAAAGTGACTTGATAATTTTGAAGATGAGATGGTAGAGTCTTAGTTCTAGTGGATCGTTGTAGTTCAGGGAAATCAGAAGGCTAAAAAATAGAGGGTTCAGAATTAAGAAGAGATGATAAAGAAGGAAAGGTCAATGAAGAAGAGGAAGGAGAAGAAGAAGGGAAAGACGAACAAGGATTAAGAGCTGGAAGTGATGCTAGAAGTACAATGTCTTGAGTAGCAGCAGGACTGATATCATTATGTGATTCAGAAAAATTATGAGAGTATGGAAATATATGCTCATAAAAAATAACATTTTGAGAAATCAAAATATGCTTAAACTGTAAATCAAAAAGTCTAAAGCCTTTGATGTTTTTAGGAAAACCTAAAAACAAACATTTGACAGCTCTTGTATCAAACTTTGATATATTTATATCAATGGTAGAGGTATAGCACAAAAAACCAAAGACTTTTAAGTGAGTGAAAGTGGGAGGCTTTGAATAAAGGAGTTCAAATGGTGTCTTATTTTGAATGACAGGAGATGGGAATCTGTTTGTAAGATAAACAGCATGGGTAATACAATCTACCCAATAAGATAGAGGTAAAGAAGCTTGAATTTTAAGTGACCTTACAACATTGAGGATGTATTGATGTTTCCTCTCTATAAGACCATTTTGATGTGGAGTATACACACAAGTAGTTTAGTGTATAGTCCCAAAAGATTTATAAAATTCAGGCATTTGAAACTCTAGGCCATTATTTGACCTGAGAATTTTAATGTGGGTTTCAAATTGAGTTTTGTAAAAAGAAAGAAAGACTTGAGAAGATCTCTTGGTTTAGATTTATTTTTCATAAGGAAAATCCAAGTATATCTACTATAATCATCTACAATTGTCAAGAAATATTGATGACCATACAATGATTTTGTGCTAATCAACCCCCATATATCCACATGAATAAGATCAAAGCATGAATATGTAACAGAGCTGCTCAAAGGAAAATGTAATTTTTGTTGCTTTGCAAAATGGCAAGTATCACATGCTTTATCAAAATCTAAAATAGAAATGTTAGGATCAATATTTTTCAAAATCTTAATTTTTGAATGTGGCAAGTGGCCTAATCTGAAATGCCAAATGTCTGAATGAACATCTGTATTAAAAGTTGTAGAATTACTAATAGTTTTCTTATTGTGCTCTTGAATCAAATGATAAAGTCCTTATTGCTTCTTAGCTAATCCAGTCATCCTCCAATTTTTGATATCCTGGATAAACAAAAATTAATTATAAAGGAAAAGACAAAGGTTAGAAGAATCTATTATTTTGCTAGCAGAAATAAGGCTAAAGTTGAACATAGGAACAAATAAAACATCTATTAAAATAAGAGAGTCATTAAGTTGTATTGTTCCTACTATAGTGACTGGTATTTGAAAACCATTTAGAAGATGAACAATGATATCTGAAACTTTTCCATAAGACATGAAAGACTCAAGAGAATTTGTAATGTGGTCAGTAGTACCACTATCAATGATCCAATCAAACATGGTTTTTTGCTGAGAAATATAAGAAATATGAGTAGAATTGCAAAAGGAAAGACAAATGTTGTTACTAATGAAAGCTGAATTTGAAGAATTATTCTAAGAGGTGGATTCATTTTGTGTCAAGGCTAGTAACCTGCTACACTGCTCCTTTGTAAAAGGGAAAGCTTCAGCTGCTGAACCAGGGTTTGTCTCTATAGAAACATAATTATCATAAGCAGCATTTTTGCTTTCAACATGACTAGCAAATATTGACCTTGCTTATCTGTTTTTGGGTGCATAACCCGGGGGGCATCCATGCTTTTTATAACATTTATCTATAGTATAACCTGGAGTTCCATAAAATGAACATACAGGTTTCTTTCCTTGAGGATTAAACCTTAAATTTGATGGAAAAAATACATTTCCACCTTCTTTGGCAAGAAAAACACTAGACTCATGTGAAACATTTTCAGATTTTGCTAAAAACACACTTGATTCATTATTAGCACTATTGAGCATACTACAGCCAAACTGCCTCTCATACTGCAACACCATCGAAAAAACTTTGTTAATTAGAGGGAGAGGATCCATTAACATAATTTGAGATCTAACTATTATGAAATTATCATTCAAGCCCTTTAGAAACTGAAGGATATGATCATTAGATTGATAATTTTGCATAGTTTGTAAAGCACCATAAGAACACACTGGATTGCAAGAACAATTAGGTATTGGTCCCAAATTAATCAACTCATCCCATAAGCTCTTAAGTTGTGTGAAATAATCTATGACATTTAATGAATTCTGATGAAAAGTGTAAATTTCACCTTGTAAATCTGCAATTCTAAACGCATCTCCTTGTGAAAACCTTTCCTTAAGATCATTCCAAACATCCAAAGCATTATCAAGCCAAGTAATACTTTGAACAATTAAAGGAGTAACTGCTCTATTAAGCCAGGAGTTAACCATTGTATTGCACCTTTCCCAAGTTGAGAAAGTTGGATGTTCACGAGTTGGCACTTGAATCATTCCATCCATAAACTTCAATTTATTCTTTGATAGCAACGCCATTCTCATAGCTCTGCTCTAAGTATGTAGTTAAAACCAGTAAGCAAATTTGTAAGAAGAGTAAGGGAAGGATTCTTGCTTGGATGTAAGTAATAGGGACTGGAAGGGTCTTCCTCAAGCCTTGCCATACTTTAACAATCAAGAAAAAAAGTTGTATTCAAGAAAAAAAATTTGAAGATTTTGCTGTTTGTTTACTGAGAAAACACAAGAAAATGAGAGAAAAGTTTCAAAGAAAAATATGCTCTGATACTATGAGAAAAATATGATTTATGTTTCTCTTATTGAATTAAAAAGAATACAGGGCTTTTATACATCAAGATTAAATCTAAAAATACATGTTGTTCTTGTGAGCAAAAAAAAAAGCTCATAAGTTGCTTAGTTGGACCACAAGTTGCAGGTCTATTTTAACTAACTGCTAGGTAAGCAACCAAAGATCTATAGCGACTTTAACTTCCTGTGACTGTGCGTGACAACACCATCAGCTGCTACTACTTGCTGCAACCTCACTATCCCTTGTTATAGCCTTACTATGCTCTGTAACCTCACTATGCCCACTATGTTGCTTTATTAACTGCTTCCAGATACAAAGAAAATGTCCACCATCACCTAGTCAAGAAGAACATTTACATAAAGTCATATAAATGAAAAGAGCAATGGTAAACATAGTGGTTCCACAATGTAACAGGGTGTCTATACGACATAAATTTATTTTAAAAGACTATTTTAGCCCATAAGCAAGGGTAGTATGAATTAAAAATTAATTTTTTTGTCAATTCACAGTCGTTTCGTATAGCGAGTTGCTATAAAAATTATTCTCAAAATGAAAAATAAATAAATACATAAAGGTGCAGAGTCATTCGAGAAAAGCATAATGTAAATGTATTCATACCTCTTTGAAGGTAAACCTTTAATGTATAAATAGGGCCAAAAAGAGCTTCCAAGGAACATCAACTTCATTACAGTGTTGTAAAATGATATGAAACTAGTAAATACATCTAAGTAGCAAGTTACAAATACAAGGATGTACAATTACTAAGTCTTCAAAAAGATACATGTAATTAGTGACATGGGATTGGGAGGTGAAATATAAACAAAAGTCGCAATACATTTGCTTTCAAGCGTATTTACAATTAAAAAAAAAAAGGAATCTATGAAAATATAAAAAAGTAATAATTATGTTTATTTAGAAAAAATATATAAATAATATATAATTTTGTACTCATGTTTTTACACCTCATATTAAAATTGTATGATCAATATTATTCACTGCATCACTTAAAATCTACAACTATAAGTTATATATGTTGTTTACCAAATCTCCATTACTGAATGCAATTCAGCCCAAATCTTTTCTTATCCCGATTTTTTTTTTTTCATTTGATGTATCCGGTATTCAGTATTCCGTTGGACCTGACTAATTTAGATTCAATCCAGGTAGGACTCTAAAGAGTGGCAAAAGTCTTTCCACAAGTATTTAATGTTTTTGCATACTCTAACTAAGTCTTAAACCTAAGACCTAACTTAAGCGGCATCATATCCTAACCATCTGACCTAGTGCTCATGGGTTCCCAATTCTAAATTCTTTCAACTCCTTTCTTTTTTGTTTCAAACGACTTAATATAACAGTTGATGAAGATTTTGGATTTTCCTAAAAAGCTTTCAACACCTCTAGCCAAGAATCACCATATAAATGTTCAATGCACCTTTCAAAATAAATCTTGGACGGTCCTTGAAGCTCTTTTATTGCACTACCTTGAGATATTTGTTTTACATGATGAACGGTTGATTTCAACCAAATCAATAACATGTCTACTTCATATCTAGCATCTTCACATTTCATCTTAATTTGTTCAAACTAATTCAAACGTCTTTTCTTGTATGCTTCATGATTTTTAGTTCTTCACAAACCCAATCATCATTCAAAAATTCTGATTCTTTGTGTTGTGCTCTTTTCAAATGGCGATATTCATCAGAAGAGGGACGGTAACTTGGATTGTACTTCTCACCTTTTCTTGTTCCTTGTCACTTTTGTCTTTTGTCTCTAATATCCTTCTTGAATCTATCAACTCATTTGAAGAAAACCAATCCATGTTCTCACAGTTTGTCAAGAAAAGCTCGAAGTCAACTATAATATGAGGAAATTGATAAATGATGCTAGTAACTATTTCCTTGCACTCATCTTTTGGAATCTTTCCACTGCTATAACACCAAAAACACTTCAAGAATATTTCATACCTATTTTCAGATAATTTTTCTTGAACTTTTTTGAAAATATTGAGCCCTTATTTTGTCAATTCTAATTTTTTTCTTACAAGCCTTCAAGTCTCTCGGTACTTTCTTATCATTAATATCAAAAACTGGATCCTCCATTGATGATGATGATGATAACAAACCATCAAATGAAAACACTCCTAAAACTTTCATGACTTGAATGAACTCATCCTTCAAATCTTGATGGTCTACCAGTAATACCAAACTCCAATTAAGAACATCATTGACTTCTATAGCTCTTTATGTAGACATCCTATAATTAATATTACCATGTCCCAAGAGAAAAAGGAAATCTTTCAATATTATCGTGTGCTGTGATGTCTCATGTCCTAAGATGGAAAGGAAATTCTAACACCATAAGGCAGCACCCAATAAACCACTACAACAAAAAACGCTTATAATGACATTGATCAAATATTATATAAAATATAAAAAATGTTATTATAAATCTATACTAACATTTTTTAAAAATGTTATTCAAATGTAATTTTATTTGGTGTGGTTAGATATTAAAACAACACTTTCATTATTTATTGGTATTCATTTATAATAACATTTATAATAATTTATTGTGATATTTTTTTTTAATATTGTAATAAACTCATTTTAGTAATATTTAATAAATGTTACAAAAAAGTATTTATTAAATACCATAAAATTACCATATTGCAACATTTTAAAAATATTTCTATTGCATTTGTTAAATATTACTAAAAGATTTTAAATAATATTATTAAATTATATTGCAACATTTTTTACTATAAATATTTATATAATAACTATACTTATTTCTAATATTTGAGAAATGTCACTTTAAAATAATTTTTATGACATTTTTCAAATTTTGGTTAGGGTACTGTAGCAATATTTGATTTTTTAAAAAACTTTCTTTTAAACAAAATTTCAAATTAACATATATTAAATAAATATTATTATACTTTGTTAATTAATGAAATTTGAAATATGATAATTTCATTTTTTATTCAATGTGGGTAAAATAATAAATAAATACAACATTCAAGCCTGTTTATTTGAAAGCATACAAGATAGAATAGGGTCAAAAATTTAACACCAACATGAACAAACAAAAATTACTAAACAATGCCAAGCTAAAAAAAATGGTTATTTATTAACAAGTAAGTTACAATACTTATTGAACAAATAATAAAATATCAATTTCTCTCTAACAAATAAATAAAATTTTAAATTTGATGATGAATTGATGGTGCTATATGAGTGTGTAGTGAAAGAGATAATTTCGCCACATTTCTTGCATCACTGGAACAACCTGAGGCTAGACGCAGAGAAGTTTTTAACACTGTAAACTTTGAACTTTGAAATTCAAGCAAAGAGTGGTTAAGGTCACACGCTTCTAAATAAATTGATGACGGGTTCACTTTCTTGTTCCTATCGGTGGCGATGATGATGATGGCCATTACTGTCTGTAAGAAAATAAAAATTAAAAAAATTAACAAATAAATCAAACTCAAATATTAATTTAGATTTAAAAATATTTTATGTTGTAGTGAAGAAAATCTAATGGAAAAAACATTACACTAAAAAAAAACGCATATAAATACCAGCACAAGATTTTATGGTATGAATCCTAAAATGCAAAACAAGAACACCAGCCAAGTAGGTCATGTCGCTAGCTAACCTGAATATATTCATCTTCTTCTCCTTTTATATATATTTATATATTTTGAAAGCAAATACGAATCCGGGTTTTTCAATTTTGATTAAGCGGAAATTTTTTGATATGGTTGAAGCCACTCAAACCTTCGATTGACCCAATAACAAAAAATATTTTATCATCATTTATTTAAAAAAAAAAGAGACAAGGAATATAACGAACATTGAACAGTTGGCAGCCAAATTGAGTGTTTTAGCCCAAAAAGTTGACAATTTTTTTTTGGAAGATAAGCAAAGTGTTGTTTTTATATGATTTTTTGGAAGGCTAATAGCAAATATGGTCTTATTAGGAGATTGTCCCAAAAAAAAATTTTATAAATTAACCTTTTGTAATGTAATTAACAGCAAATTATAGATATGAAAGTAGCAATTTGTTCCCAAAATTAGAATTAGTTCATTTCTTGACTTTGATTTGAAATTCAGTTATATAATTACATAGTTCATCATATAAAAATGTATGTTTACTTCATAATAATTTAACTTCAATGACCAAACAGTTTTTAGTGTAATGGTAATGAAATATATCATTTTTTAAAAAAAAATGGGTGTCGGAAAAAAAAAACCTTATTAATTGAAGTCTAATTTGAATAATAATCTAGTTTTTTTTAACAGTTAGTAGAGATGATAAATTTTAATATCATAAGAGAGAAGAGAGGGGTAGGGTAGGGGATTCAAACTCTATTCTTCTCAACAGAATATTCACACTTTTTACCATTTAGGTTACTTGTGGAAGACTAATTTATTTATTTTTTGTTTTTTGAAACAACTAATTTAATTATTTTGTGTTTTAGTAAATAATTTAGTGATAATACAATTTAATTTTTGTAATATGATCATCTAAGTATATAAGAGGAAGGGAAATTCTGTAATACCCTGAAGGCATGGATGCCCTTAATTTTTTAGCCATTAGATTAAGACATAAATTGTAGACCATTAGATTCAAATTAAAAAGAAGACTTACAACCTATAGAGAAGGTTCCCTTCATAGTTAATAAAAATATTTTTCTAACAGAACTTTTTTTTTATAACGATCCAAGTTATAATTATAATATCGTCATTTTTAAAACTAATAGACTAAAACATAATATATGGTGAACCGTAAAATAATATATGATTGACCATAAAATACTAAATAAAAAATGTAGCAGGGAATATAAATTTCATTAATTTTTGCAGTGGTTAACCACAAAATATCAAGTAAAAAGACAAAAGAGTATATATTTTACTAAATATTTCCGTATTATAGAAAATTCATAATAAAATAATACTTGGTTGACCATAAAATGATATAGGTTGACCACATACTATCAAGAAAAAAAAAATTTGGTTGACCATAGAAGATCAATTCTTATTATTTTTGTAAAATTAATTTTATAATTTAATAAAAATATTATGATTTAATTATTTTTTGCAAAATTAACATCAGAAGTATTTTAATTAAAATTATTTTAAAAAATGTTAAAGTATTAAGAATTTAGACTGGAATAAGTTTAAATTTTTAATAATTAGTGATAGAATATGCTTTAACTTGATTTGCTATATTTAGGTTGTTGACATGTTTTAGGATTATCTTTCATAGTAAATGACATGTTTCACTATTTCCACATTTTTTTCTAGTACTATTCTACTGTCACTTTATTATTTTGTTATTTTTTATTACATTTATCTTTTTAGATGTTGTTGATAACGCATGAATGTAAATCTTGTTATGATAATATTTTTTTTTTGAAATGATTGGTAGTTTTATTAAGAATTATCAAAAGCAAGAACAGACATTAAATAGTGTAGACGGCGGGGTTTAGCGCACGCCCAAATTTATTGCAACCGCGATACTGTTTGAGCTCAGGGCTCTAGGGAACACACTAACCACTATCACAAAGACATAACGTGGAGATGCGGAGTCGCCACCCAGGGTAATAACTGGGACAAATCGAAAGTGGTGGTAACTCGATTCTCTAATACAAGCTAGCACCACAACCAGGAGTTCTGGATACGGAATACCAACTTCTTTTAATCTTGTGTTCATTTAGATTTATTTTATTAATTATTATCTTATTCCCTAATTACGTGCAATTTCATTAAACCCTAATTGAACATCCATCTAACCCTAAGGCAACCAATACATGAAAAAGCACATAACAAATACATTCAAAGCATAATGTCACTAAATCTAAACTACATTTGATTTTAGATTAAGTTAACTAAATCTACATATTTTATTTACAAGT
>CATIWM010036112.1:0-12063 GCA_949671775.1 Mallotus repandus | reverse complement strand
TATGTTAATTTTCTTTTTCATTTTTTTATTATTTTTTTTCTTTTTTTGATAAATTTACTATTTTTATCGTAAAGTTTGTATTTTTATGGTGAAAATTGCATTTTTATCATTTTTATTAGTTTTATTGCATTTTTATTATTTTTATTATTTTTTGTCATTTTTATTTGGGGTAAATTACTATTTACCCCCTGTGTTTTGGCCTAATACACTATTTGATCCCTGACATTCGAAAAAATATTTACTCATCCTTGACATTTGCAAATTCGTGTACTATTTCATCCCTGATAGAGGACTAATGAGTGTTAACTGTTGCAAATGTTAGAGATAAATAAATATTGTTTCAAATGTCAGAGATAAAATAATATATTAGGCCAAAACACAGGGGGCAAATAGCAATTTACCCTTTTTAATTTTTGTTTTGGTAAATTTGCCATTTTTATCTTAAAGTCCACATTTTATGGTACAAATCGCATTTTTATCATTTTTATTATTTTATTTGCATTTTCATTGTTTTTGTCATTTTTACTCCTTTTATTATTAATTTTGCATTTTTATCATAAAATTTTATGGTAAAAGTTGCATTTTTATCATTTTTGTTATTTTATTTGCATCTACATTATTCATTTTGCATTTCTATTATTTTATTTACATTTCCATCATTTTTATTATTTTATTATTTTTATTCCTTTATTTTAATTACCTTGCACTTCCCTTATTATGAAATTTTATTTTTATAATAAAAATGGCAACTTTGCACAAAAATGCCTAAATTTTAAATTCTTACATCATGTATCTCCATTAGCATCCTTGTTTGTTTATTTGCTTAATTATTTTTGTTATTTCAATTATGGATGAGTGAAATATATAAACTTGCTATAAATGTGATGTGTGCTTGCATGTGTGTGCAAACTAATATTTGTTTTGCAAGTTTATTAGAATAGGGATTTTCCCTTATTTTGCTTTTTTCCATTTTAATGTAATTCATAGAATAGGGAATTTCTAAGGCAATGTAATCTTTAAACCCGATTTCCCATTTCATTTTCTATTTAGGATGTATTTATTAGACTAGGCTTTCTTTAAGGGTTGTAATCCTTAATCTATTTTCCCGTTTTGTTTATTTGTTTATTTTGTTGTATCACTTCTTGCATGCTTATATGTTAAATGATACATGCTTATCTATCTACATTGTTACTTGACTGGTTGATCATGATTGGTGAATATTTGTTTATTTGTTTATCTTGCGACGTATGCTTGCCAAATCCAATTATCTCGTGTTTCAATTTCCATGTTCACACAATTTTAATTGACTAATGATCAAGTGTGGTAAATGCATCATTAATACGAGTAAATTAAATAATGTATAATAAGAAACAGGATAAGTAACTTCGACCCCCTGAACTTAGAATCTCTGGTTAGGAAAGTGAGTTCTCATTTTTCATTTCCCAACAAAGTCGAGTGGCAACTCCAAATTACCAAGCCTATTCAGGGATATCCTTCCACATCAATAAAAACTGGTATAAAGTTTCCTAAGCTTGTGTGCCCCGACACCACACTGATCCTATCATGAGTCTCATAACAGGTGTCAAAATCGGATGGCATACACTAGGGCTTTACGGAAGGGATAGAATGTTGCTTGAACATGTATGAACCCTAAAACCATCATCGGAGTCACTTGGAGTAAAGGGGCATGGATGGCCAGTTTAGGGGCCTATCTAGCTAGTTTTGGGCCACCAATGGCCAGTTTGAGAAGGCTCAATAGCTAAATTTGGGGGATGAATGGCCGGTCGGCTATTCATCCTTTGAACAGTGCGAAAATTAAGCTTTTTGCAACCAAAACTCAAAATTAAAGCCTAAACCCTAGAATTAAGATAAGAATCAATGAGAATGATGTTATTAAAGGTGTTTAGCCTTAGAATTTAGGCAAGAACTCACCAACAATTTTTTGAAGAGAATTGAGATTAAAGTTGAAAGGTCAAGTGGTACTTTTAGTTATGAATTTGAGTTTGAGAGTAGATTTTTTTTAATTTAAATGAAATAAATTTGTTGGAGTTTTAGTTATGAATTTAAGTGTTTTGTTTTGGTATTTTTGAGAGGAATAGAAAAGAAAATAGAGAGAAATTATGGCTAAAGGGATTTTGGCATTATTTTGCATCTATTTATCTAATTTCTTCCGAATTTTCTAAGGCTCTTTTGGAAAGAATTTAGGGGATCTTTCTTGGTTTTTGTGTTGGGGTTTTTCTCTCTTTTTTTGGAAGTGGTAAAAGGCTCCTAAAGCTTTCCTTAATACTTCTATTTATAAGCAAATATATGTAGTGGCATTTTGTTTAAATAAGTGACACTTTTAGGGTTTATTATGTAATAGTATATCTCTTTTCTCTATTCACTTGACACTTGTCCTAGTATATTCCAAATTTGGAATATTCTAAGCTTGGCTAGCACTCTTTTTGATAAGTGTCTCTTTTGAGGATAAGGATGAGTGAGGTGGACAGTTATGGGGCCCGATTTGAACATCGGAGGCTAAAATTTAATTTTTTATCAATGGGACTCACTAACACACTAGGATTTTAGAAGATAGTTTCAGACTGAAATTTGACTCCATGAGCTCGATTTGACCACTGAAAGGACCCATTAATTAAATTTTCATTTTTGTTATCAAGGCCTCCAAAGGTTAAACCCTAGCATTAGGAATCAAAACTAGAATGAAAATTTAAAAAATAGACTATAAACAGTCCTTACTTAGGGTTGTACTTATTAGTTTAGAAGACACAACTCAAATGAACTTCTTTCTTACTATACTTCTTAAACATCTTTCTTAACACCAAAAAGGTATGCTTAAAGTTCAATTAGGGTTTGTTTAAGTCTTGAAAAGGTATAATTGGTAATCGGGTAGGGTTTTAATGGTTGAGTTGATATTGGAAAGGTTTTAAAGACACATCTCTTTATCAAATTATCTGCATGGTGAGACATTTTAACTTTTTCACCATCAGCTTTCAGGGTTTTAAAAAATGACCCCAATAGTAAGAAAGTGAGAAAGCGTGATATAAGAGTAAGAGATTGGGTTTTGAAATAAGCAAAGCCAAATGTTCCTTATCCAAAAGGGAAATTCAAGTCGAACTGGGAAGGTTCTTATTTGGTTAAGACAATCATGACACGAGGGGTAATATAGTTATCAAATGTCAATTGGAATGAGTTCTTGGAACTGGACAATCTAGATCGTCGTATATATATATATCATGACTATGACTGAAGCTACGAGAATTGGAAAATAAGGCAATGGCCCTCACGATCATGAAAAATAATTATCACAAGCCTAAACAAATAAAGCTTACGTAGGAACTCAAATAGTGACCCTTACAATCCCAATCATGAATGTGATATATCGGATCACGAACGGGACAAAGCGAGTCATGAGCATGAACAAATAAAAGCCCAACTAAAGAAGCCTTATAGTAAGCCTCACAGTCCTTATCATGATCATGATATAAGTCATAATCCAATTATCAAAACTATAATGGTCCTAATAAAGCTCCAACGGCCATGTTTATCAAAGATCACAATTGTCATGCGGTATGTTAGGATTGTGAGCAAGCCATTTCCTATAAAAAGCTATTTGAGTATTAAATGAGCATGGTTAAGATTGATGATGAATTTCCAGCATTATAACATCTAGTTTTTCATCCTCAATTATAAATACACCTTTTAAACATCATTTAAAAGGTTAGAAAATTAATTAAAAAAATCTACGAGTTAGCATTCCATTGTATTCAAAGCTCTATTTCTTTTTTTTATTTAATAAAGAAACCCTTGAGTGTGGGTTGTACGCTCTAGAATAAGATCTTATTCTTCTCTTCTTGGGTTAAAAAAGGAAGTGAGGATCTTTCTAGAGAAATTAGTTGAAGTGTTAACCATTAAAACACTTGGGCTTATGGGATTCATTTGAGTTAAGTCAAGAAAACTCAAAGTTTGTAATTGGTATGTGTTGAGTCTTAAAACTCACATTTGTAAAATCAATCAAAGGAAACATATTCAAGCATGTGTTTAAAAATCCTAACTTAGGAAAAAGTAGGTGTAGACGTCGGTTTGATTAAGAAACTAAACTCCTAAGATTCTTGTGCACATCCTTAGTTATTTCTTATCTTCTTAAATTTTCTCTAAATTCCTTCATAATTTTCATTACCCCTATTCACCCACCCCCCCCCCCCCCCCCCCCAAGGGCATTTTCAAAAGGTTTCATTATAATTGATTCCTTCCTCTTGATTATAACCTTTGGCCACTAACCTAGCCTTATTCTTAATAATGACACATTGTTCATTTAACGTATTCCTACACACCCATTTGGTGCCAATAATAGGATAATGTTCTAGTCTATGAACTAAGTTCCATACTTTATTTCTCTCAAACTGATTGAGTTCTTCTTGCAGAGTAAGGATGAACCCAAAACTCACCTTTTGAAGCCTTATTAGTCGACTTTGGTTCAATTTGAGAAATGAAGGCTAAGATAACTAAGGGTCTAAATTGAGATCTAGTGTTTACCCCTTTTAAAGTCTCACCAATGATGAGTCCTTTAGGTGATCCTTCTTGAATTAGCAATCCTTTGATAGTTCCTTCCTTAAGGTAAGTTAAGGCATCTCCTTACTCTCTTCCTTGCTATGACCTTTTAACTCTAAAGGTTTTGTGGCTTCATTCTCTTGAAGGTTCATTTTCATAAAATCATCTACAATATCATTAGCACAAGAAAAATCCTTTCTCAAATCAAGTGGGTTAGATTCATCAAATACAACATGCAATAACTCTTCTTTTACTAGCATTCTTTTATTGACTACTCTATATGCCTTGCCAGAGGTGGGATAGCCTAAAAATTTTCCTTCATTGGCTTTAGAATCAAATTTCTCATGATTATCCTTGGTGTTTAAAATAAAGCATTTATAACTAAATACTCTTAGATATAAAATCTTAGGTCTTCTATTGTTCCATAGCTCATATAAAGCTTTATTCAAGATTAGACTTTTCAAAACTCTATTTAAAATTTAACAAGTGGTGTTAATGGCTTCCGCCCAAAAGCATAATGGCAAGTTATAGTCATGAAGCATGGTTCTAGCCATTTCAAATAAAGTTTTATTCTTCCTTTTAACTTCCCTATTTTATTAAGGTTTTTTAGGTATAGAATAGATGTGTGAAATACCATTTCCATCATAATAGTTTTTAAAAAAATCCATTTTCAAATTCTACTCCATGATCACTTTTAATATAGTTAAAATACAAAAACCTTTTTTCTTTTTTAACTCTTCTTACAAAACTTTAAAAAGTTTTGAAAGCATCATTTTTATGAGCTAAGAAACAAACCTAAGTGAATCTAGAATAGTCATCAACCAATGCAAATGCATAATGCATTCCACCTAAGTTATCAATTCTAATAAGACTAAATAAATCTATATGAATGAGTTCAAGAGGCCTAGAAGTTGACACCCTATTTTTAAGCTTAAAAGCATACATAGTATGTTTTCCCTTTTGACTAGCATCATAAGTCATGTCCTTAATGAACTTGAGTTTAAGTAAGTCATCTACAAGTTCACATTTGCTAAGTACTTCTAAAATTACCATGTCCTAATCTTCTATTCTAAGTCCATGTGTCATGGGACATAGACATTAAGCATTTAAAATCTATTTTGTTTACTTTGTTTAAGTCAATGACATAAACATTATATAACCTTTTACCACTAAAAGCCAACTTATCTTCATCTAATCTACTAATAAAGCAACTTTTAGGATAAAAGGTCACCTTACTTCCCATGTCATATAGTTGACTAATACTAAGTAAATTATGTTTTATTCATCTATAAGTAACACATGATGTCTGATAGGGATTAAGGCTTACCAATTTCTCTTATACTAATGATTTTTATATTGGCATTATCACCGAATGTGGTACACCCTCTATCTTTGGCTTTAAGTGAGGTGAATTGATTCTTGTTACTCATCACATGCCTTGAGCATCCACTATTTAGGTACCACTTGCTTTTGCTCTTGGTGGACTTAAGGCACACTTATACACATATTAAATTTTAAACACTCTTTTGAACCCAAACTTTAAGTGGTCTGGGTTGGTTAGTTTCAAAATAATCCAATGGTAATAATTGTAAATGCAATTTCCTGTAATAATATAAATTACTTGTATGTCTTAGGGTCATGCAATAAAAGCATCTTAAATTTGTAAGTCTCTTGGATTTTGATGCATATGAGTGTTTACTATTATAATATTGCACATGTTTTTCATTAAGCACATTAGTTATAGGTTGTGCATGAAGAGTTTATTTGTGCGTCGTAAAGTATATTTGTGATTTATGATGCATATGAAACATACATTTATAAGTATGCACATGATGTTGTTGTGAAACTTGCTTAAATATATTTCTTTTAGTGTACATAAAAGCATGTTTGGTTGAGATATTTTTGCTTGAGCCTTAGACCTTTGAGCTTTAAGGGGATCAATCATTTGAGTCTTAATATTGACTCTTAGTGATTAAGACTTTATTGCTTTAGAGGCTTAAGTCTTATCACCTTTATTAGGTGTTAAGGAAGAAAAATCCTTAGCATTGATAAATATAGTGCATATTGATGATGATGAAGAGGCTCAATTTACGTATCCCAAACCATATGTATTACCATGAAATCTTTGTGAATCCAAAAGATTGTTAAGAGTTTCTTTACCCTTTTAAATTTAAAAATTGAAGTTTTTAAGTCCAAAACCTTATAAAAACTTTCTTTTTTCGTGTATAGTTTTCTCACGTTTATTTTTTAAAGAATTAAAAGCTTTTAAGTCTTTTGCAAGTTGTTCATTTGATAAAATAATTTTTGTAAATTCACTTTTTAAATTCTCAAATTCTTAAGACATTTTTGAAAACTCTAGATTGTAAAGCTTTTTCTTTGAGAGCAAATTTTTGAATTTAAGCATGAGTTTTCTCATAATAGAGCTCTCATCATCATCATCATCACAATCATTATCAAAACTATCATGATCATCACAAGAAGAATGGGAAGTAGTAGGTACCTTATTGTTATCCTCAAGTGCCACAAAGTAAAAGTTAGCTACTATTTGTTGTTCCTCTTCCTTTTTCGAATCGAATGAGTCATCCCATGTTACTTTGAAGGCTTTCTTCTTATCCTTTACTCCTTTGCTCTTGAACATCAACTTGGGGCACTCACTTCTTATATGTCCCAATTTCTTGCATTCATAGTAAGTTACCTCATTCTTTCTTACTTCTTGCTTCATTCTTTTTACCATCCCATTGTCTTGATAAATTTTTCTTTTTAAGAGCTTTTTAAAGTTTTTAGTGAGCATGCCAATCTCACTTTCATCTTTATTTAAGTCCATAAGACTCTCTCCTTCACTACCTTTTTGAATAGCTTTAAGAGTTATTCCTTTCTTCTTCTTCTCTTCTTTTTTTTCTTTCTCATCCGCTCTTTGCTTCAAAGTGAGATCATGCGTAAGAAGCTTTCCAATTAGGATGTTAGTGGAGAGTTTTAACACATCATGAGCTTCTTTAATGGAGGTGACTCTAGATTCTAAATCCTTTTTAGGTAGGAATCTTAGAATCTTAGTGTTTACCTCCTCTTTTGTGTTGTGCCTCCTAAGCTTCTTGAGTGTAGTAAGGAGAGCATTTAATCGGTTGGTCATCTCAGTGATAGACTCTTATGGTTTCATGGAGTTGAACCTGCTTACTTCTTACTTGGACATTTCCTTCATAATGGTTCTCAAGAGTCTCTCATATTTGCTTGGTGGATTGATAATGTTGGACCTTGCCTCCTTCTTCTCTTGACATTAAGGTAAGTAGGATAGTCATAGCCTTTTTGTTATTATGGTTCTCATCCTTTGAATCTTGTGTCCATTGGCTTCTATCAATGGTAAACTTAACATTGTCTACTTTTGCCTTAAGGCTTCCCAACCATCTGACATCCCACAACTTAGTTGGATTACTATCAAAATAGAGTTCCATTTTGAACTTCCAATAGAGGTAGCCACTACCATCAAAGAAGGGTCTAAGAGAAAAGATGTTTAAGGTTTCTCTTCCTATGATCTTAACTTCTTACAATTAAATTCCCAGAAGCCAAGCTTTAATACCAATTGAAAATGCGTTAGAAGGGAGTGAATAGGGCTAATTTAGATCAAGTTGATAATTAACAAAAAATTAAGAAATTAAGAAGAGATTAAGAATGAACACAAATATTTTAGAAGTTTCGTTCCTCAAATGAACCTACATCTCCATCTAACTTCAACTAAGTTAGGATTTTCAATTCCTAACTCAATTTATTTCATAGATTGAGTTTTTAAAGCTCAACTCAAACCTATTACAATCTTTAAGTTTTTCTTGGCTCAACAGTTTATCAAACCTAAAACTCAAGTGTTTTTATGGTTCACTTCAATCAAATCCTCTAGAATTTATCCTCATTTCCTTTTTCTAATCTAAGAAAGAGAAGAAACAGATCCTATACTAGAGCACACAACCCACACTTAACGATTTTTAATGAAATATAAAAATTTTACAAGAAATGCTTTGAGAATACAATGAATGCTAAGCAATAAATTTGCTCAACCACTTTCTAATCCCCTAAATGAGGTTTTATGAAGTGTATTTATAATTGACAATGGAAAACTAGCTATTGGAGTGTTGGAAATTCATTCTTAAGCTTCACCATGTTCATTAAATGCTCATTCAACTTTATAAAGAAAGTTGGCTCCTCACGATTGCATAACAAGGCATATCACAATTATAACCATTAGGAAAAGTAGTCGTTAAGACCTTATTATGACAGTTATGGTATTGACAACTGGATTGTGACCAATGTCACGATCGTGATATAGGATTGTGAGGGTCAATAAATAAGTCCTTTATTTAATTTTTAATAGATCAGGTGCATGACTGGTCATGTTAGGCTTGTGATCATATCCATTACGGTTATGACCATGATAGTGAGGGTCATTATAGGAACTCCTTCCTCAGCTCTAATTTAATTAAGCTTGGGATTTACCTCCTCACGATTGGGACTTGGATTATGAGGGTCACTACCTAGTTTCTTAATTTATGTAATTTGGCTCATGATCATGATCTTCTTAATCATGATCATGATTCATTGTCACAAATGATGTTACGGCTGTGATCAAGATCATAAGGGTCACTAGATGATTTTAAACTTGAGCATATCTTCAAAGTTATATTTATGTGGATGCTCATGATTGATGATGGGGATCATGAGCATCACTGCCAAGATGATATACTTTAAATAATGAGCTTGAAAATGCCTATAATTTGCACCTAGCTTGTACACACTTAAAATAAACACATTAGTAACTCAAAATTGAGTTTTTTTTATCAAAACAAGGTTAATTAAAATTTGTTCATGCAAATGGCCAACAAAGTCTTTATAAGATATCATATCGAATTCAGAAAAGTCCAGAACTTCGAGCTGCAACAAAAAAACCCTTTGGCATTTGATTTTGAATACTGTAAAAAATTTCTTTATGACATCTTCAAAGTTCCAAAGGTCTTTCTTCCTTCTGACCTTTTCTTATGTGTCATTATGCTTTGCTTCAAGCTCATCAATCCAATTCCTAACAATAGCAAGATTGTGTCCGAGTTCCTCCACTTTCTTATACGCCTTATCAAGGTCAGACAAAGTTATGGCTCAGTCATGCTAAGCCAATTCCAATAGCTCTTTAGCTCTTTTCAACTCAATTTTATGCTCAATTTGAATTTCATTCAACTTTTACTCTTAGAGATTTAACTCACTCTTCATCAAATATCAGACATCCTCTAAATGGCAAACCCCTTGGATGATTTGGTCAAAGAAAAGCACTTAGGAAACATCAAGAGTGCAAAATATTTCACTGAGTAAAAGATTATTACCTACATCAAATTAAGAATGAGTTGGTCATCAGTCATATCTTTTTTAGTGTTCTTCAACTTCAACATATCTTATTTGAAACACATGACATTAGAGATGTGCTCCCTAACTTTATGGTTCATGATAGAGGGAGGGTCAGCCTTTTGTTCAAGCCACCCTTTCAAGTTTGGGCTATGGGGAAAGCGGGGCACTTAATTAGGATCTAGCCTCCCCTAAAAGGATCCTTATACTCATCATCCAAGTCACGGGGCCTCTTCCCCTTCTACTTCTCAAATAGCAGAGCTAGAAGAGTGGCAATCTCAACAGTCGGTTTGTTAGCAAGGGCAGCTCAGGTGCCTTAGTCTAAGTAACTTCATCAGTCTATTCTTCTAACGTCTCCTCTGAATATTGCAAAAAGATCAAAGTTATCCATCTATAAATAAAATAAAGACAAATGTTAGAAAGTACCTTCAATAAGAGTTAAATCTTCTACTACCTATTTGGGGTCAACTTCACCTGGATAGAGTCTTCTACAATATCTTTGGGAGTATTGCTAGTATCTAAAGAGTATAAGGTATGTAATTCACTAAAAAATGTGATCACATCATCTAAAAGGTTTTTTGGTCATTTGATAATATGGACTTCGAAAGACTAATCTCTTTGAATGTCGTCAAAATCATGCTTGTGCTTAATAATGAAGAATCGATGCCTCTAGGCCTTATTTCGATTAGCTAAAATTTTTAAATAGATTGCACTCAGACACAATCAAGAGTGTGTATGTTAGCTCATCTTTCTTTTTAGTGAAATTGTACATATATCAGTGTATAAAAAAGCTCTATTCTCGACCGTACTCCCGAACAAGCTTATGGAAAGCAATAAGGAGTCTATAGTTGTTAGGATACAACTGACCAAGTGCTATAGTGTAAGTATTTAAAAATAATTTTATAAAGGGATCTAGATGGAATTAGAGCCCTTATTCCAACTGACCTACATACATTATTATTCAGTTATTTCCTTTAATATGATCGTGAGCTTGGAACTCTCACTCATAGTGAATATTTTGTAGTCAGAAAGGATGTTAAACCTCTTTCTACACTCTTTAAGGAGTTTCTTATCTACCATAGATTCAGACTTAGAAAAATCTATTAATTCTCTAGGAACCATAGTTCTAATCTCAGAATGAATAAGGCAAGAATCGTAGAAAAATGAACAAAAATAAGAAATAAACTATTCTAACCACAGTGCTAACATGACAAATAATAGTAGAAATTAAAATGGAGAGAATACAGTACAAAGACTTTAGCAACAATAAATGCAAAGGTTGGGAGGGAAGATAAGAACAGAGAAAGCAGACAAGAAACAAATACAACAAGATGAGGACGAAATGAGAAAAATGGCCTCTCAACCCTAAAAGACACCTTTATAGGCAAATGAAGATTTCAAAAGGCTTTGGTGACCCTGGGTATCAAAACTTTCATAATGTAACCTTAAGGGCAAACCCTTAATTACAACAAAGGTGGTAAATACCTACTATCAAACGGTTACCAAGGCAAAATTGGAACCATCTCTGCCACCAAAAATTCACCACCACTACCAAAATATGAAAACTTTTCAAATTTCAAATCATAATAATTAACACATTAAGAACATGCTATGAGATCAGGCTCACAAGCTATTAGATAACACTAAGCTCCGTGCCAAGTCACATCGATAGGTACACTTGTTACTCTTGTTAGTTAACTATAAATGGATATTTACTCAATACCAAAACCAATCATTTTGGTATGCACTAAAGGCTTGAAAGCCTATCAGCACTCACTCGTATTCAAACAATAGCACTCAATGTGCTCAAGATTATCAAACATTCTACATGTGCTTAGTGAGACATCAATATAAGCACGCGTGCTTGGCTCGAGGCTGTAAGGACCCCAATTTTTAATTATTAAATATTAAATATGGATTATTATGTTTAATTATTATTCTATTTAATTAGTGTTGAATGAGTATTTTAGAAAATTTTATAATTATTAAAAATTATATTTTAATGTGTATATATATATATATATATATATATATGAAGTACATGTACCATTTATTATTATTATTTATTATTTTGTATACAAAGTACATGGTACACATACAATGTTTTAAAACAAAATATTCTCCCACTTTATTCACCCACAC
>CATIWM010036010.1:0-31275 GCA_949671775.1 Mallotus repandus | reverse complement strand
GTCCTCATTATAATCTTGATCAAGTTCATAATGAAGTCATCAGGGTCGTGATTAACCAAGACTAACCGTGACCAAATTGAATGAGATGAAGCAGTAGTCCAGTGAGCCTCACAATCTAGCTCACAAAAGTGATCATGATCGTGACACAGGTCATAAATGTGGATCACGGCCATGACTAAGAAGACTATAAAGATAAAAAAAAAAAAAAGGGCAGCGACCCTCATGATCCCAGTCATGACTGTGATCTAGTTAGTGATAAGACTCATGAGTATGAGTCATGACCATGACTTAAGAAACTTAAAGAAGCTGAAGAAGGCAGTTATCCTCATGATCAGGATCATGATTGTGACCATCGATCATAATCCACATGGCAACCCCGTAATAGTCACAGTGAATCTCTAACGGCTAGTTTAATTAAGACTTATGACTGTGACCATGAATATCACAACTTTGACCAACATATTTCTTACAAAAAGGTTTTTAGCATTTAATAAGAACGAGATGGTTATGTATGTAGAAGCTAGTCTCTAACAACTATACTTTAATCTTCAAGTATAAATACACCTCATATAACACCATTTAAGAGGTTAGATGACATTGGTATGAAATTTATTGCTTAGTATTCAATACTCTCTAAAATTCTCAATTTTTATTGTTAAATTGAAAAACACTTTAAGTGTTGGGTTAAGTGTTCTAGCTTAGGTTCTTTTTCTTCCAACTTATTGGGTTTAAGAAAGGTGGTGAGGAACTAAGATAGAAGGAATTGGTTTAAGTGTTAACCATAAACAATATTTAGGAAATTGGTTTTAAGAGTAATCCAAGAAAAGGTTTGAGTTAAATCTTAAAACTCAAAGTAAGTAATCTCAATCTAGTGAATAAATTGGTGTGGCTTCAAAAATTCTAACTTGAAAATAAGTTAGGTGGAGATGTAGGTTTGTTTAGAAAACCGAACTCCTTAAATTCCTTATGTCAAATCTTCTAAACTCTAATCCTCTTCTTAATTTTTCTTTATTTCCTTAAAATTTTCATTAGCCCTATTCACCCCCTCTTAAGGGTATTTTTCAAGTTTATTTAGTAATGATTGTTAAAACTTTAGTTTGGCAGTAATAAACCGATTATATTTTTTATTTTAGCTAGAGCTTAAGACTTTCTTCTTTAATTTTTGGCTCAAATATTTACGACAAAACATTCAATGTAAATGCCCTTAACCGATTTGATTTTCAAGTCTTTTAGAATTATTTTCAAACAATAACCATATCAATTAATGGTCTAAACCTTAATTCCTCATGCAAATATCTCAAATTTTCACCATAACAATATTATATCACTGCTTAATTCATGCAACTTCTATTTTTAACCTTTCATCAGTTTTAAAACCTTTGCCATGCTTTACTTCACAAAGACATTTGCATTTCTCACTCATTTTTGCAACTAAAGATAGCCAAAATTATATTTGCCTTTTTTACCCAATAAATCCCCTAAGGAATTTGATAAATTTGCTTCATTTTTACTACAATTATGAGAATAACAACTTTTGCAAAGTTATTAATCAATATTTCATGGCCAATAAATTTTTTTGGTATAAATACAATATTTTGCCATTATTTTCATAATTCTTTACAAAATTTCTTAGGCAAATAACATTTCATTGGCTTTGGCTATACATATTGCTTGGAATGTGTTTTCTTGCTTAAAACTATCTCTGTTTCTCATGTTAATTATGCACAATTTGCAAATAGCTAAAACCATCTTGCAAAATGCTCATAAGTCATCATTCATTTAGTCTCTCCACAACATACTTGATAAATTTCCTTAGAATTATTTATAAACTTTGCTTTTCCATCCTTATTTCATTGGATCCTTGCATTTTATCTTTCTTGCTTTGATTGTTCCAAATATCAAAAGCTTTCTCTGCTTGACCTATGGCCCATGACATTCATTTTGGCATCCTTGACACTTTATGAATTTGCTAGCAATGTAGAAAAGGCAATTTTAATTCTTAATGGCTTAATTGATATATAGAGCTTATTCCCAAGCCAAACCTTCTTGAAGAGAGCTATTTTTCCACATGCCTATTTTGCATTATGGCCTCACTTCGTTAGTATAATTCTAACATTGTATCAAAATGAGATTGCCTTACTTTGAATTATGTTTCTGTCTTTGAGGATTTACTTTTCATTTGATTGTCACTTTTTCTTTAGCTATAGAATTTAATTTTCTACAACAAAAATGTTTAACCCTTTGGCTAAGATCATCACCAACTCATTTACTAATCACTCAACATATGCATCACAGTCTTGCATTGCCAATGAAACAAAATGACCCATTTTCAGCCATTATGTTATTAAAAGTTCATTAACACATTGTTGTTCATAGCACTTAATCATACACCAAAGAAACATACCAAAGAAAATAACAACAAATAGGAACACACCAAAACTCACAAAATTCAAACTTCATTTACTTAAAGTAGTAGTTATCAAGTCAACTTTGAAAATCCAAAAAAGTAAAATATCTCCACTAAGTGGCAAATTTCTGGCTAGAAGCCAGTAAATTGTTTTATTTACTTAGCTTTTACTTCCCATATAGTGGGAATATTTTTTCAGCTCCACCTTTCACATTGTTCTTAAGCTTAATAAGGAGGTAGTATTTAACCATTTGACTTAGCATTTTAGAATAATGTCATGCAAAACAATCCCTTCAAGAACTTAGTGTTTTAGTTGAATCTACCATGAAGAAGGTACTAAGGTATTTTTAGCTATCAATAGTAATCTCAATTGGCAAAATCATATATAGAGGATCGATGTGCTTTATCATCTCCATATATGACTTTTCAAAAACCATCGTTTTAGGTTAATCTAGCCTAGTGATTTAAACTGTTATGCCACTAAAATAATCTTCCATGCCACTCAAGGATGTTGCCCCCTAAGTGTTTTAAATCTCAATGATAACTTCTTCAACCTCCTACATCATGAAGTCCTTTTTAATTGAAATTGAATCTTTTGTTGCTTTGGGCCAGAACTTAGACTTAACATCAGGTTGGACCTCATGTTCCTTCTACCTCATTTCAATTGCTCTTTGTTTCTATAATTTTTTTTTTGTATGAGTTAAAGGCCGAGGAAGCTTCTTATGCACCACCCTATGCCATTGCTTATTTGGTGGAACAGGTTGTGGTGCCACCAAACTCTAAGTTATTTCCTATTAGATCTTGGAGGCTTCTTATCACTCTTCCTTGGTTTGGGTCTATAGTTATTTCTGAAAGTATTTGGAGCAAATGGCCTTTTTTCTAGTGTTAAAAATCTCATATGAAGAACTAGCCTCCAATAACTTATAAACTTGTTTGGATTCATATTGGAAGGCTGAACTAGCTTCTCTTTCTCTCTGATTTTCTTTTTTAGATCCAACAATGTTCTTAAATCCATATTGATAGAATTTGTTAATGCCACTAAGGAAACTAGATTTTTCTCTATAAGTATTGCCTCCTTCTTTTCTATATTCAAGTGTACTCCCATCCTTAGGGGCTGAGGAGAAGGCAAATAGTTCTAAGGAACAGACACTTCATCTTCAGGAAGCTGCATATGTTCTTAAGGAATTGATGGTTGGCCCTGTGGAATTAGTACTTGGCCATCAAATTTTGCACTTGGCCTTGAGGAATTATTGTTTGACCTTGAGGAGTGACTTGTTTCTTTTGAGAAACATTACCCCCAGGCCTCTTCCTTGCTAAATAACCTCTTGATTATAAATCTCAGGCTGCAAACCTAGATTTGTCCTACTATCAACATCATGAATTTAGACTCGTTCATAATATGGTTTAGCAATAGATGAATGTTCAGATTCTTCTTGATGTTGAATCACCACTTTTAGTTTAGTACTTTGAGTTCCCTATTTGGAATGTTTTTTGTTCATTCTAGCAAATGAACTAATGATCTCTTGTAGAGTTTTCTAAACAGTATTGTTAAAAAAATTATTAACTTGCTGCATAAAACTTTGAAAAGAATTTTTCATCTACGATATTAAGTCATGCATTTGCTTCATTCCTTCTACAATAATAACATGAGCATTAATGCCCTCACTCCTAGTAGTAGTATCAATGATTCCCAAATTTTGGCCTGTAGAGCTTAGAGGTGCTTGGTCGAAGTTTGATCCTAAGACACCAAGCCTTTATTACTTTATTTCCATATACCACATGCTTCTACAGGCAAGTTGTTGGTCCAGTAGCCAACCTTAAAAATTTCTTTGCCACTTCTTAGTAGGTTCATCTCGTTGGAATCTGTCTCACCGAGTGTGCTAAAAGATTATTGGTGCAATTTCTGATCCATTCGGACATGCCAAAAAATTATTGCTATATTTTTTTTAAACTGAGTTTGGTTCAATGTGAGAGAGTGCCAAACTATTTCCTTAAAATGAAACCTGATTTTTATTCAGACAACGTGAATTTTCGAGCTCTTTTACCATAATTTGCTCGAATTCTAATGAGATTTTGTAAATTTAGAAAAAAAATTGGATTAACTAATGGGAAATTGAAATGTAATGAACAATAGCTTGAACGAAAATTTATATATTACATAAAATAAACTGAAATTTTTTGAAAATTTAAGGTAAACAAACACATGAACAAAAGTTTGCTAAAGAAAACAAAAGCTAGATAAATTTTGTGATTTGATGATTGATTGTTAGATGTCTGGTTTTGTATGATTGGTTGTCTGTTGATGTTTGATTGTCGATTGAGTTGTCTTATGTTTATAGACAAATTTTCTTCAATTAATACTTGATTAATCTTCATTGCTTGTAGGCTACTTCTCCAGCTTCTCAATTCCTCAATGTATATTCCAGAGACTTCTACTTTCTCAATGCATTAACTTTTCAGCATGCTCCATAATATTCAAGTGTCTTTTGTCTTCTTTTCCAGGGCTCTTTTCTTTATAAGTTGGATTTCTTGTTTAATTAGAGACTTGTGAGCTCAATTGAGCTTCACTAGAATTAAATCCAAATAATTATATTTTGTGCTCAAATAGTACTTTTAACATGAAATTATTTCTATAGAAAAATTTATAAAAAAAGTAATAAATTAGTATAATAACTACATCAAGGTTATAAAATCATATTATTATATATAAAAAAGTTGAAAAAGTATTGTAAAAATGTTCAAATAAAAATTTGGGATAAGTACAAATAAATATTTTGTAGTTTAAGTGTTTTAGCATAAGGGGCTATTGATTTTTTTGTGACACTTCAATTCCCTGTGATTTCATATTTATAGCTCTTAAGTGACAAATTTTGTTACAACTTTTGATTTCTCTCTCCTCAAACATCTGAAAATCAAAATTTAATACAATTTGATAAAGGAGGGAAAAATAAGTTTATTCATGGTAGTTTTAAGTAGCAATAATAACATAAATAAAAGAAAAAATAAAAAAACAATTTTCTATATTTTTATTTAAAAAAAAATTTAAATACCACGAACAATGACACTATTGCTAAATCTATGTTAAAATTATGAGAATTTGATTAAAATTAAAAATCAAATTTTTGGATGCTAAAAGTGAGAGAAATCATGAGTTATAATAAATTTTGTCACTCAAGTGCTATAAAAATAAAACGATAGGGTATTAAAGTATCATAAAAAATTATATGCTCCTAATGTTAAAATGCTTAAACCACATAATACTTAGTTGTACTTATCCAAAAATTTTATTAAAATTTTAATAAATTATTAAATTATAATGTAATTCTATCAAGCATGAATAAATATTACTTTTACTATTTTAAAAAATTTATCAAATTAATCTTTTAAAAAAAAATTCATCAAACTAATATTTAGTAAAAAATTAAAATTACTTAATTTTTTATTTGTTTAAAAATTAAATAAAATTAAAATTAAAAACTGGTAAATAAATTTTTGAAAGTAATATTCATGATAAAAATATATAAAATAATAGAAGTACTATTCTAGTTATGTTAATTTCTAAATAAATAAAAATTTAAAAGTGAAAAATTTATTATCATTAAAAATTTTAAAAAAATTATAATTTTTTTTATCTCATTTATGAAAAATTTTAGGATGACTTTGATTTTTATTTATTTTATTTTTATATTATTTTTATTACTATTATATGATGGAATATTAAATCACCTAATAGTGATTATTAATAAAATAAAATAACCATAGATTCGACTCTTATTTATTTTAGATATAAAAAATTAATTATAAAATTAATTTTTTATAATTATTTATCATCAAAATTCTAAAAAAAATCGAGCTTTCTAATTACTAGTAATTATATAAAAATATTTAATTTAAAATTAAAACTTATTTTTCCAAAATATATATATAATTAACCCAGTTGGCTGGGTTTTGTGTAGTTTTCGTTTGTACAACAACTAGAAGCTGTGCTTTCATTTCAATTGAATTTATTTGAACATGAGAATGAAACTATTATTACAATTCATCTGAGAATAAAAATTTTCAAATTCTATGTCCAATTCCTTCATCAGTTGAGTACCTACATAATCTCCGACAAGCCATGGCTGATAAGCCACCGCCGTTGAAACCGCCGTCCACCGCCCAGGAATGGGAAGCTCTGATCGAAGACTTCCAACAAGGCGGCATTCGCCTCCGCAAATGGACATCGTCTCTCCACACACTCCTCCATAACTCTCTCTCTTCTCTCCTGAAAAAGGAATTCCTCTTCAAAATCCCTCTCCTCATCTTCCTCGAAGAATTCTCTGAAACGTTTTTCACTGAGGAAACTCACTTGAATCGTCTCCTTGAAACCCTCAAATCCGTTATCCAATCTCCAGTTGATGGGGTCGCTATCACTTTTCCATTCAAGGAACAGTTCATGATCTCTGCCACTTCTATCTTCTTATCAGTCGACGCTCTCAACAATTTCCACCCGCGCTGCGTTGAGGGTCTAGTCGAGTTGCTTTTGACTGTTGTTCATCGTCCAAATCATGGGGTCGACAGGCAGACTCGTGCAATTGCTTGTGAGTGTTTGCGTGAGTTGGAGAAGGATTACCCTTGTTTGCTTTCGAATGTTGCTGGTCATTTGTGGAGTTTGTGTCAGAGTGAGAGAACTCATGCTTGTCAATCTTATCTTCTGTTGTTTACTATGGTTGTTTTTAATATTGTTGATAGAAGGTTAAATGTTTCTATTTTGAATACTTCTTTGCCTTTGGTTCCATTTAATGTTCCTCAATCTATTAGTATTAGCAGTAAAGAGGCTGTTTCGGGTTTGGGTTTCAATTATAAGGAATTAAGGAGGGCTATTGCTTTTTTATTGGAATCGCCTCAGGTTTTGACTCCATTTGGGATGATTGAGTTTTTGCAAATGATAATGCCACTGGCTTTGGCTTTGGAGTTACAGGCTTCCTTGTTGAAAGTTCAGTTCTTTGGATTGATTTATTCATTTGATCCCTTGCTTTGTCATCTTGTCTTGGTTATGTATTCTAATTTTTTTTATGTGTTTGATGGACAAGAGGGAGAGATTGTTAAGCGATTAATGCTTATTTCCAAGGAAACACAGCATTTTTTGGTTTTTCGATTGCTTTCACTTCATTGGTTGCTGGGTTTCTTGAGTAGATTGATGTTAAGTAAAGAGGGTAAGAAATATAAATCTGTTGTTGAGATGGGTTTGAGATTTTACCCAGCTGTGTTTGATCCGCTTGCTTTGAAAGCATTGAAGCTTGATTTGCTTGCTTTTTTCTCTATAAGTCTCGATATTTTGAAACTAGAGGGCAATGAAGGGGGTGCTGCCAGTGATAGCTCTATGGTTAAGCTGTTTGAAGGTGGTCTGGTTTCTGTTTCAGCATTTAAATGGTTACCTCCCTCAAGCACTGAAACTGCTGTGGCATTTCGTACCTTCCATAAGTTTTTGATAGGCCCTTCATCTCATTCCAATACTGATCCATCCACTGCTAGAATCCTCATGAACTCCGTCACTTTTCACTCTTTACAGGTAATCTTGTTCCCCTGAAAATTAAAATTTTTGCTGCATTTGTTTTTATTTTTATTTTTTTTTGCCTTTTACCTTGTTTTGATTATTTTTATTTATTTATTTAATTTCTATTTGTGAGGATTGTCTTGAAAGTTGGTTGTTCATGGTTTTTGCTAATATTCCTTTGGTTTGTTTGTATTAGATAATTCTATCTCATCATATGAGATTTTCTAGTTTTCAGTAATGCTGCTACATAGTTAGGATATGTCTAACTGCACAATTAGCATGCTTCACTTACAGAGCATTATTTTAAACTGGAAAATCTCATATGATGAGATAGAGTTATCTATATAAATAAATAAATACATAGATAGAGAGATAAATAGATGCTATGTTTTCTGTTGCAAAGTGTCATTGTTTATATCATTAGGACTCAGGACTTGTGATTCTACTATGGATGTGTTTTTCTGTAATACAGATCTAGGGTTCACGAATCTTGATTGAATTTTCTAGTCAGTATTGAACTGCTTATTTGTTCGCCCTTTTTATGTTTATTAAATAGTTTTCACTAGTTGCCACTTAATGCCCTTTATATTTGGTTTCAGACCATCAAATTTTTTTATTCCTGAAAAAAAAAATCGGATTTAACTCTTGCTGTTACTGCCATGCAGCAAACTGATGCCCTGACTCATAAGTGTATATACATTGACAGTGAGTTTAATTCTTGTGATACATTCCTTGGCATTATAAAATATGGTGATTGTAATGGTATCAACTACATTGAAAATAATTTCAATACCACTCATCCTTAGTTTACTGCAATTGTGCTGATGTTTACAAATTCACCTGTCCAGGAGATGCTTGTGGGTATGACATTGGAATTTATAAGATTGGTCCCTGTGGTTATTTCTCTCATTGACCGTTTGTTAGGCTGCCAAAAGCATCAATGGTTGGGAGAGCGCCTACTTCAGATGGCTGATGAGTATTTGTTTCCAAAAGTCAAAATTGATTACAAATTGGTTTCTTATTTCCCAATATTTGACAGAATAGCTGAGCATAATGCAATACCCCCACGGAGATTGCTAGACTTGCTTACCAAGTTTATGGTTTTTCTTGTCAAGAAACATGGCCCAGATACAGGACTGAAATCATGGTCCCAGGGAAGTAAAGTTCTTTGCATTTGCCGGACTATGATGGTGCACCACCGAAGCTCTAGATTGTTCCTTGGGTTATCTCGCCTTTTTGCATTCACTTGTCTATACTTTCCTGATCTGGAGGTTCGAGACAATGCAAGGTTACTCCAAGAAATGGTTATATTTTCCTTTTCTTTTTTATCCTTTTAGTGCTATATGAAGTTTAGTAAGCTTTCGTTCTTCTTTCCTTCCATCTATGAACCCAAAAATAGAGGGTGAATGAGAAGATAATTATTTGTCATTAAGGGTTGCCTCTGACTTTCTTTCTTAATTTTGTACTGTGTAGGATCTACTTGCGGATGCTAATCTGTATACCTGGAGTGAAGCTCAAAGGCATACTCAGTTTAGGGGAGCAACTACTGGGCATTTCACCATCTACTCATTCCAGTTCTTTCTTTAACGTTCTATCTCCTCGACATTATCAGAATTTCAGGAAATCTAGGAGCATTTCTTCCTGCATTCATCTTGAACGCATGGTACCATTACTTGTTAAGCAATCTTGGTCGTTGTCTTTGTCACCTTTAGACGTTGGGTGTAGCAAGCCTTCTTATTTGGAGAGCATAACAGATGTTGAACCCCAGGTTGATTTAGAGGAGCTAGAAGTTAGTACAAATTTTCTGGCAACATCAGAAACAGAAAGAACTAATAAGTTGCAGGAGCCATTGCGGGTAATGGATTCTAATGTTTCAGAGATATTGGGGATGTTAAGGAGTCACTTCTCATGTATTCCTGATTTTAGGCACATGCCAGGGCTTAAGGTTAGCATAGCTTGTAGTTTGAGACTTGAATCTGAGCCTTTCAATCACTTATGGGGAAATGGCTCTCCCTCTAGTCGGTTGGATGGACTGGATTCCCTTCCTGCCTTGTATGCAACTGTGCTTAAGTTTTCATCCTCGGCACCATATGGGTCCATTCCATCATATCATATACCCTTTCTTCTTGGTGAACCCTCCAGAAATGATCATGTCGATGGCCCTGCAGATTCACTAGACATTGTTCTTGTGGAAAATGGTTCTGGAAAAGAGGAAGACTCCAGAGTTCCTGTTATAATTGATTTAGAACCAAGGGAACCTACACCTGGTCTGGTTCATGTTTCCATTGAAGCAAATGTGGAAAGTGGCCAGATAATCCATGGTCAGCTTCAAAGCATGACTGTAGGTATAGAGGACATGTTTCTCAAGGCTATTGTCCCATCTGAAATTCCAGAAGATGCAGTACCTGCATATTATTCAGAATTATTTGATGCTCTTTGGGAGGCTTGTGGTGCTTCTACCATCATTGGCAGGGAGACATTTCCATTAAAAGGGGGCAAGGGAATTGCAGCAATTAATGGAACTCGATCAGTGAAGCTTCTTGAAGTCCCTGCAGACTCTTTGATTCGTGCCACTGAGCTGTATTTGGCACCCTTTGTTGTTTGTGTGCTCGGAGAGCAGCTTGTTAACATGGTTAAGGATGGTGGAGTCATCGAAAACATCATATGGAAGGATGCTGCAATGGATTCTTTTACTGATAGTACTGCCTCAGTTACAGATCTTCACAGAGGTCCACTTCATTTAACGTATTTTAATGATGAAAATGAGAGAAAAAGTAGGGTAAATGGCTATAAAAGAAACTTGGGTTGCTTTCTTGTTTTAATATTTCTTCCACCAAGGTTCCATCTTCTTTTTCAAATGGAAGTCTCTGACCTCTCAACCTTGGTTCGAATTCGAACTGATCACTGGCCTTGTTTAGCTTATGTTGATGATTATTTGGAGGCTTTGTTTTTGAGTTAAAGAGGTGAATTCCTTGTTTTGTAATATTAGTCCTGCACAGAGGATGATGTCCATCCAAAAGATCTGTCCGTGCTGCTGTAGAACAGTTGCATTTGGGTTTTGATTCTTTCTCCAGATTATTTTGCTCAAAAAGAAGGGTAAATTTTTTGACACCCCAAAAAAAAAAAAAAAGAACTCATGTAAATATCTCTGTAAGTGAATCCCTTTTGTCTGTATTCTTTAAAATGTATCAGAATTTTGAGAGATGCATTTTGTTTTGTTTTGGTATCTTCATTTTCTTCACCAAACAGCCATATCTATAGTTGATCAGTGAGATAGTAAAGATGAGGGAAAAGGTCCAAAAATGACCTTCATGTTTATCCTAATGATCATTGTGGCATTTTATGTTTTTGGAGGTCCGATTATATCACCAAATATGGTGCATTTAAACACAATCATCCCCGTTAAAAATAGCTCATGTGATATACTTGAGCCCACTTAATTGAACTAAAAATGCAAGGGTTGTTTATATAATAAATATACCAAAAATCAAAAAAAAATTCAAACATGTCATTGACAAAAAAAAAAAAAAAAAAAAAACTTTAAAAACTAATTTTTTTAACTTTTTTTTTCTTTCAATCATTTCTTTTGTCACCTTTATTTTTAGGATTATCTTTTTTTTCTTATTATTTTTTTACTTTTCGCTGATTTTTTTAAATTTTTTTGCGCTTTATATTTTTTTCTCAATATTTTCTTTTTCTTTTTTTGAACAATCATCCTAACCTGATCCTTCTCAGCTAGCTTGTCTTTCATTAATCTTGCCTTATTCATGAATCTAGTTAGGAAATCAAAAAATAATTCATTGGGCTTCTGTTTAGTCAATTCCAAATCTCTGATAGACACCTCAAGCCTGGTATTATGATCATACTATTTCAGAAAAATAGTACACAATTCTCTCCAATCAACTCAGATAGACTTCTCTAACCCATGATACCAATTTACAGCCATACCCTCTAAGGATAGTACAAATAGCTTGGTAACTACAAACAGAGGAGCCTTTGTGGTGCTCATAGTAGTTGTATATTGACTAATGTGGATCCTTGGGTCTCCAGTACCATCAAACTTCTATAGTTGTGGCATCTTGAACTTATTAGGCAGCTTATCTTCCTCAAATCGTATCATATCATCAAAATAAAATGAGCATCCCATATCCTGTCCTCTCATCAATTCTTCCATCTTGGACATCTTCTGAGTCAGTGCTTTCATCTGCTTGGATTCCAGCTCTTGAACATATTCAAGTGACTCCCTTTTTGCTTTCTCAATCATGTAGTTCTCAGCATCTTCCAACTTCATTTCAACATTTAGTGTATTCCTAGCAGCATCCTTTACCAACTCGAGAGAAGATTACCCCCCTTTAGGACTTGGGTTACAGACTCTAGTCAGATGAGCCCGCTAATCTCTCTTGAACCGAGTTAAGGCTCAGAGTGATGGTTAGCCAATTTACAATCCCAGAAAGCTAGTGGAAACAAGGGACCATAAACCAACGCCATCGGCTAGTAGGGACATGCAAGAATGAATGCAAGAATAAAATAATAATTAATAAAATAATTCTAAAGAACACAAGTAGAATCAGTATCTCTTATCCCCAGTGGAGTCACCACTGTAGACGGCGGGGATAAGAAATTAATTTTTTTTTATTTTTATTTTTTATTTTTATTTTTATTTTTTTTTAACTTAATTTTTTTTAAATCTATTTTAAATATATAAAAAAAATTAATAATAACAATAATTAAAATAAAAATAATATTTCCTAAAAATAATTTACATTTTAGTTTAAAACTAACAAATCAAATCCAATAAATCTAAATTCACAGTCTATTTTCATCATCGGGTCTTCTATCGCATCCATGCTCTAGTCATCCCGAAATTGGGTGCTTACAACCAGGCTTTTGTTTTGTAGTTTCCAGATCTCTATAGGTTATATCCAACTGAGTATTGTATTCATACTACTTGATGAACTTTTGGGTTAACAGTAACCAGTCATTATTTATTTTGTCCTTAAGGTCAAAGAACCATGCTCTTGGTCCCTCTTTTAGTGATGTGAAAAAGAATCAGACACTCTATGATTCTATAAGCTTAGTAGCAGCCATAAAGGTGGCATATTAGCTCAGATGAACCCTTGGGTCCCTAGTTCCATCAAAGTTGGCAAAGTTTGGTAATTTGAAATCATCAGGAAGTGGTTCATCCTTGTACAAAGCTAAATCAGTGAAGCTTTTGGACTCATAAGGCCCCTTATCTTTGAAGGCAAATTCTAGCTGAGCCATCCTTTTGGATGGTAGTTTGACCTCTCCTACCAATTCAGGTTTGGTTAAATCAGCAATGTTAGCAGCTTGTTGCTATGGTATTTTAAAGGCACGATAATACTCATCATCATCTTCAATCCATATAGGAGCATGAAGGACACCCTCTCCTCTATCTTCTCGTGGGTGGATAGATGTAGATGCCTCATTTATGGGAGTAGCAGCTAGGTTTCCCTTTTGGGAGTTTCTAGTTTGAACATTGGTGGCTTTGATTTGGGCTTAGAGGATTTCTACCATGGTGCCATTAGTAAGCAATTTTTGAATCCCCTCTTTCAGTTTATCCTCGAATTATTGACATGAAGTCTCTTCTAAATCACCCATATTGAGATCTTGTTTACTACATATTAGTGATATAGAATAAACAAATGATGAATGATGCATGCATGGGATGCGCCTGCAAAAGAATACGATTAGCATGTATGCATGATGTGCTCATGCATAGTCTTATTATGATAGATGCAGATGGCTGCAAAAAACGTGGTTAGTATATGTTGTTTATATATATGTCATGTATGTATGATTTATCTAAAGGATCGTTAGCTTTTCATGCACAAGGAATAAATCAATCACAAGCAAGCTCTCGCTTCCAACCTTATCACTCCACGAGGTTATTCAATTTCTTTCCTAGGTGGGTTTTAACTTGGTAGTCAGCAGGGGACTATGGTTCCGCTCTCAGACTAGGCTGTTTTAATTTATTTTGATGAGAATTAAGAGGCAAACTAAGGAACGATGCTCAAATGCACTCGAGGTAAGCGTATAATATCAATGTGAGGACCAGTTGTTGGGTCACAAATTGCGTCTATAGTCCTTACACGCCCACGTGTGTAGTGGCTATAGTCAACAAGAGGGGTCTAATTTCATGTCCCCACATCGATATTCGATACGTTTACCAAGAGGCATAAAAGTATTATTTGAGAGTTTATGATTTGATTCTTTTAACATAAATGTTAGCAATCTAGTCGCTTTCTGACCTATCTATTTGATCTGATAAGGACAAATGGACGACGCTCGTAGGTTTCGTCATCAAACGATGTCACTATTCGCCAGTTCTCATAGGCTATCCATACTGAGGTGAATGATTCTTATCATTTCTTACACATGGGGCTTATACAAGGTAAACAAGGATCACACAGTCTAAGTGTAAGCAGTATATGAGAACGAACACAATGACGTCAATTGGTGATGGACACTAGAAGTGTCATGGCACTTTTGAATGTCAGGACAAACATATAGAATTAGGGCTAGCATGCAAAGCTTGGCAGGATCCTAGTGGAAATTTCTATTGGTTTATTTACATGAGTTGAGTCGAGGGTATAAGGCTAAGGGCTCCTTTAGCGAGAATGCCCCCCATGACTAGGGTTATAGACTCCGGTCAATGAGTCTAGCATTCTTTTGATAACTCAGGTCACCCCCCTTAAGGACTTGGGTCACAGACTCTAGTCTGGTGAGTCTGGCAAAATAAGGAGTAAGGGCTAAAGGTGACAAATTTGAATCGGTCACCCTATAACTCATGTGGAACCATAGTGGATCACTTTCCATTATTGTCGGCTGAGAGGGACCAAGGGTGCACGTGTGATTGTGTAGTGCAAATGCAATTGTGAACGATTTCATATAATTGAGTATTATAAAATAAGAAATAGTCACTTTTGAATTGATCTCTTAAACCAGAGTCCCCAATGGAGTTGCCACTGTGAGCGACCTGAGGTGGTTGTGAGATTATAAAGGGCATGGCAACTTTGCCTAATGGGACATTCATTCCGTTTATGAGACAAGGACAAATGTTTGGTCTCGGGGGGATGCAAGACACTTTTGTGTTTGGAGTCGCCACCTGGTTTTTAGAAAACTAGCAAAAGTTGAAAGGGACGGCATTGGGTCACTCAATGAGTATCGTCCCCAGCGGAGATTCTGAGCCCAGGAGATCTTATCTACTTTTTACTATTTCTCATTTTAATATTGAATATGTGGCTATTGCAGCACCATAGTTTCAGTAAGACAGTTGATATATATACATTCACACAAGCACATTGATAATAACAGAGAGTATGAGAAATTCAGCATAATTATTTACAAGGCTTTCCTAGTAAATACATATGAAAAAGAAAAAGTGTGGAAATATAAATCTAGTCCTAATCTAGAATACACCTGCAAAATAGAGGTTGACACAACTATGTTTGATTCCATCTATTTATCCACTCGAACAACATACAGGCACAATAAAGATGATTGATGCATCATGAATGATTAAATAGATGTAGATAGTTTATGCTCTAGCAAGAATTATAATAAAGCATTTCTAAATGATGAGATAAATAGTAGATAACGATGATTACATCATTGGACCGCAATATCAAAGCTCTAGCTTAGATAAGGAGCTTTCTTATTTATTGAATGCATATTGATGTAAAATGATGGTTAATTATGAGCAAAACGAAGTAGAGATTATTCAATCAACATGTAAATTCATAGTCTCATCACAAAGATCACAACAATTTCTCAACTGCTGGCAGCGATAAAATAAAATGGAAGACAGTAAAATAAACATACAAAAATGATTATTTGGTCCTTAGATTCGACTGAGCTTGATTTGTGTTTTTGAAGCTTTAGCTTCGAGAGATTTTCAAGCTTTCCTCATCGAAAGGTTGAAAATGACGTGTGTAATGCAAATTTGTATATGTTTTAAGTGTGCTTTAACAAAGATGAGGGTGGGTTTGGTTTAATAGTGGTCTAAAAATTCAACGAAAAACGTAGCAAGTGGGCTAAAGGTGGAATAATAAAACTGTTCCAATTCAAATATTCATAAAGAAAGAGTCGTCATAAATGCAAAGAAGAGGCCGCTCCGCACTTGGCTACCCAGCATTTACCGTGGGCACGATAACTCCTAAGCCTTCAATGCGACAGTGTTTTAGTGTGTGTATGGCTCTTGCCTCTCTTTTTTAATCTAGCTTTTGCTTTTCTCCTCCTCGGCTCTTGCCTTTGCTTTATAGGCTTTAGCCTTCTCTTTTTCTTCTCTGGCTCTTACTTTGGCTCTGGCCATTACTCGTTAGGCTCTAGTTGTTACTCACTACGCTCTTGCCTTTGCTTTGTAGGCTCTAGCCATGACAAATTAGGGTGAGAGACCTCTATTTATAGGGAAATGTACCAAAAAAAGTGTGAAAATTAGTGAAAATGCGCATGATCACGGCCCTGGGGCATGTCATGCATCCTAGCACGTGATCATGTACTCAATCGTGTGATCATGCGCTCTTGCACACATCACACGGCCTTCCCGGGCTCCGATTGCCCTGTTTTACGGGTGTTTTTTGGGGTTTTTGGACCTTCCAAATGTGTTTTTGAGGTTTGTTTTGTCAAAATTGGCTTCCATTTTCACGCATGAGCAAAATGTGTTTGTGCGTGATTATGCGGCGTAAATTTGCTCACTCGTTGTAAATTAGCTCACGCTCTACTTTTTGGGGTTACACACACTATTCTGGAGTCCCTTTTAAAAGTTTTAAGGGCCTAGAAATGTGTTTTTTATGTCTGTTTTATGAAAATCGACTTTCAATTTTCACGAAGTTGAACTCCGTTCTCATTAATTGAACATCGGTCTGATGAGTTACTCGTTTTGAGCAATGTTTGCTTAAAACGAGCAACTTACCACTCTATTTATTCGTAGTTCATGAAATTAGGGTGCAACTTAATGATTTAAAGGTTGATTTTGCTTAGTTCGGGCTTTTCAGGTTCTCAGCACGCTTCAGAGGTGGTACGAATAAATAGACACTTGTCATATTCGGAGAGATATTTTAATCACTGGACCTTTTTGGGGATAATCAAAATTCGATGTATGACATGTTCGATTCGTTCTTTTTGATACACCATTCTGATATAGAGAACTAGACATAGTGCATTGAAAAATAATGCCATTCTCTTAAAAAAACTTAGCAAATGGACTAGGTGCTCATCCATTTTTAATGCATCTACCATAGTATTTACCACCTCTGTCAGACCTTACTATCTTTATTTACTTATTGTGTTACTTCTCTACTTCTACCTTAAATACCGTAAAGGCATCTAAATCTTCATTTTGTTATTAAGCAAGTAGAGATACATATATTATGAGTAATCATTAATGAAAGTAATGAAATACTTTTGACCATACACTTCCATGTCTAGACTATAAATATATGTATGTATGATCTCTAATATGTCTAAACTCCTTTCAGCACCTTAATTTCATATGTTGGTCTACTTGCCTTTAATATAGTCAACACAAGTGTCAAGATTAGTAAAATTTAAAGTACCAAGTACTTCTTCTTTTACCAATCTCTTAATTATCTCAATAAAGATATGTCATAATCTTTAGTGATATATAATAGAGGAATTCACATTCCTAACACATTATTTAGTGCCAATATTTTCATGAAAGTGCATACTAGACCATTATAATAGTGCAATTTCAATAAAATCTAATTTATAAGATAAATTTAAAGATGAATTTGAAATATTAAAAGAATGTCCTTCAAATAGAAGTTTAATGACTGAAATTAAATTTTTTGAGAAACCAAGAACATAAAAAGTTCTTTTCAAATATAAAATAAGGCCATTACTTAAATCTAATTTTCATGTTCCTATGGCCTCCATATAGGAATGCATTTTGTTTTTAGAGATGATACTATGCTCATGTGTTGTTGGCCTCCACGAGTTTTGTAATCCTTATAAAGAATTAGTACATGGATCGTAGCACTATAATCAATCTACCATGTGTCATGATCAGCATCAATCATATTGGATTTATAATAGACAAATGATTGAGTACCTTTCCTTTCAAGCCACTTTTGATATTTAAAATAATCCTTCTTCATATGCCCTTTCTTTTTACCAAAAAAAAATCACTTGGATTCCTTTTTAATATCCACTTGTATAAGTAGTTTGCCTTTTCCCTTATTGTTGACTTTTTCCTTGTCCTTCACTTAAGTAGTCATATGCACACTCTTTTATACCTCAATAATAACCCTTTCTTATTCCTAAATGCACATGGTCATCAACTCATTAATAGATCAGTTATCTTTAAGTGTGTTGTAAGATATCTTAAAAGGTCCATATTGATATGGGAGAGCATTTAGGAAGTAGTGCACAAGAAAAGCTTTCGGAATCTCAACCTCATGAGTTTTTAATTGAGTTGCTATGTCCCTCAATTTTATGATGTGCTCACATAGGCCATGAATTTCGATGAGCTTCATGGATGAAAATTTCGTTAATGTACTTTCTGAAGCTTTGTCCAATGATGCAAAGTACTCAATGATTGCCTTCGATAAACCTCACATATTGTCATACTGCTCCAATGAACCATAAATACTAGACTAGATTTTTATTTTGATAAACATAACATAGAGACGATTAGGTCGCTTCCATTGCTCATATTTATCAACATCATCCTTTTAGTTGGTACTGGTAATACCAAGTGGTTCATCCTTATGGATAGCATAGTCAATGTCCATACAGCCTAAATGAAAAAGAATTATCTCCTTTCATACCTTATAATTATCACCCTTTAATTTAGGAAAGTCGATATATTTACCAATATAAATTAGTGGGCTTAATTTTTATATTCAAATAGATTCATGTATTTGCATGATAAAACTATTAAATTATTAATACCCCTCAGGTATATTCCTATTCAATTAATAAACTTATATTCCTAATTTAGAGTATCTTGCAGAATAAGGAAAACCAAATCTAAGTAGGAAAGAGTCTTCCTCATCCAGAAGACTTTCGAATCAAGAAGAATTACCTCAAGCAAGGATAAATCCTACAAGGAAGAGGAATCATATTCCTCTCAGGTTTGAGCATCTCATTCCCTATAAATACTCCTCACCTCTCTTCATATCATTCATTCTGTTATTTTAGCTTATTACTCTCTCTCTCTACATTCTCTCTCTAAATCTCTTTCTGACTTAAGCATCGGAGGGTTTGTGGAGGAAACCCCATATATCACCTTGCTTCTTTGTTAATCACATGACCGCAAGACTCAGAGGTTTCAAAATTAAGTTATCAAGTGGCGCCATCTGTGGGAATCTCTTAAGTTAAAACCATCACAAATCTGCTAAGCTAAGCAACTCTAAACATGGCATCGAGTCTACCGCCAGCTACCAATACCCAACTCAATCCACCAGGGACAACCCCAAACACTCCCATCACTCTTTTGGCTCCTATTCCTCCCATTAACCTATCGGCTCCCATCCTGCCCATTAATCCTTTAGCTTTTATCCATTATGTTGGACCATCATCTCAAATCCCTTTTTCTGAAAGTGCCCAAGGATAGGTAACCTCAGGCATGAGTTTTTCATATTATGCCCCCTTACATCATGCTAGCCGACCTATCCCTTTTATACCTTTCCCAAGCCTTTCAGGAACCCCAATTACAAATACACCAGATCTCAACATAGTAGCCCAAACACTCAATCTGCCTCCCACATATAAAGAGGTGATGATCCAAAATATCCAGACTCAGATAGCCCTTAAGCAATAACAGCTGAATGCCTTAATTTAAGAGAATAATCCTGGAGCTATTAATCTGGAGAATAATGTGATTGTACCACTCGTAATGTCTCAAAGTACTCCTATAAGGGACGAAAAAGCTCAGAAAGACTAGGAAGGGGACTCAAGTATAAGTCGTCCCAGCCTAGATGATTCTCAAATAGCTCAGAAGGTGGAGCAAGCAATCTAGAAAGGTCAGACAGGACCAAAAAAGGAAGATGAATGTGTCCTTGAGGGTACTACGCCCTTCATAAGTAGGATAATCATAACCAAAATCCCAACCAAGTTGAAACTACCTCAGTTGGATTAATCCGATGGCACAGGAGATCCAATCATTCACGTCTCTTCATTCCGAACTAAGATGATGCTCAAGAACGTGAACGATGGAATATTGTGCCGAGTCTTCTCGAGCACGCTAACTAAAGTTGCTCAGAGGTGGTTCCACCAACTTCCTAAACATTTAGTTTCATCCTTTGAAGAATTGGTAGAGAAGTTTAGAACCCGATTCATCACCAATATCCTACCTGCGAAGAACATAAATGATCTTTGGGTGTCCAAGTAAGAAGCCATAGAATCACTAAGAAGCTACTTAAACAGATTCAATAAAGTTGCCATGCAGATCTAGAACTTGAGTGACGAAGTGGCTATAGAGGCAATGAAAAGTGGGACACGGTTAGGATAGCTGAAAAATGAGATCATGACTAAAGACCCTACTACCTTCTTAAAGGTCATGTCTATAGCAATGAAGCTAATAAAATTCGATGAAGACAGAAGGATGTGGTAGGATAATGACAGAATACCCTTCAAAAGGGATGAAAGGTCCGAGCCAAGGAGACCTAGAGTCCAACGTACTTACTTCAGAAGTTCCATGGAAAATCCGATGGCTAGACTTAGAAAAGAAATTGAAAATTACAGCCCTCTGAATGCTCCAAAATCACAGATCCTTATGTGGATCAGGGCAAATGGGGCGGGAATACCTGTGCCAAGAAGATCGAGCCCTAATAAGAGAGCAATGCAAGATAGAAGATTCTACTACCAATATCACCGAGAATATGGTCATGACACCGACAACTGTCGAGAGTTAAGAAAAGCTATAAAACAATTAATGCAGAATGGAAAACTCAAAAAATTCACTAACACCTCACGAAGACACCGAGACTCCAAAGATGAGAATGGAGATAATTCGATAGCAAAGAAGGCTCGGAAGGAGGTAGCGGGAGTTATAAACATGATAGTTGGAGGAGAAACACCTAAAGAAAAAAGAATGAAAAGAACTCAAAGGGAAGAAAATCAGCTGTAAAGGCCAACTATCCTTTTTGGGCCAGAAGATGGAGATCATTGCCGGCACCCTTATAATGATGCCTTGGTGATAAGCGCTTACATCCGAAATTATCTGGTGAAAAGGCTTCTGATAGATGATGGAAGTGTTGTCAATGCACTCTCATAGAGCGCATACCTGGTCGTGGAAGGCTCAATCGTCAATCTTAAAACCATTAAAAACCCCATCACAAGCTTTTGTGGAGGCACAACTCAGCCTATGGGATAGTGGAGATAATGATAGAATTCGGAGACTGAGAAACTAGGGACATAAAAGCCATCAGATCTCTATTCAACATCATGGACCTTCCTCTCACTTATAGTGGTATCATCGGAAGACCCATTTTGTACGAACTCAATGCAGCCACAAGCATCAGGCGATTGACCATGAAGATCCCTCTAGAAAATCGGGTCTTAACTATAAGCGGAGATTAGTCCATGGCAAGAAAGTGCTACCAATTGGCTGTTAAGCCTCAATTGGAAGCATTTCCCCTGACATCCTTAGAAGTAGGGAAATAAGGAGCTAATCCAGAACCAGTTGAATAACTCCAAGTGCTGCAAATAGATGGGGGACAAATAGTCAAAATTGGAAGCGAGCTCGATGAAAATATCAAATAGAGAATCAGTAATGTTCTTAACAAACACTCAAATAGCTTTGCCTCAGAAGCAACCGAGATTACTAGTGTTGATCCTCAAATTGCATCGCATAGCCAGAACATCCTACCCAGAATGAAACCTGTAGTCCAAAAGAAAAGCAAATTTGTGCATGAAAGACAAAAAGTGATTACGGAAGAAACAAAGAAGTTGTTCCACGCTGAATTTATAAGGGTAGTCACACATCTAGAATGGGTAGCTAATGTGGTCTTGGTTAAAATAGCTAATGGAAAGTACAGGATTTGTGTTGACTACACAGACCTTAATGAAGCATGCCCTAAAGACAGTTATCCATTACCAACAATTAACCAATTGGTAGATACAATAGAATGCCACTACTTATATAGCTTCAAAGGTACTACTAGATTCCAATGAAAAAAGAAAATGAAGAAAAAACGTCATTCATCACTCATGAAGGCCTTTACTACTACAAGGTTATGCCTTTTGGGTTGAAAAAAGTTGGAGCCACTAACCAAAGGCTGATGAATTGTGTGTTTCAAGATCAAATAGGAAAGAATGTAGAAGTGTGTATAGATGACATCATAGTCAAAAGCCATCGAGCAAAGCAACATGGAGAGGATCTCCTGTAAATCCTCAGTATATTGGACCAATACCAGATCAAGCTAAACCTAAATAAGTGCATATTTGGAGTAAAAGCAGGGAAATTCTTAGGCTTCATGATCTTATACAAGGGAATAGAGGCAAATCCAGAGAAGATGGAAGCTATTCTGAATATGAAAGCTCCAACGTCACTAAATGAGCTTCAAAAACTCAATGGCAGAATTATGGCTTTAAGAAGATTCATTTCATGCTCAGCAAAAAAGTGCTTTCCCCTATTTCGAGCCTTGAAGAATTCCAAAAAATTTGAATGGAATGACGAATGTCAAGCAGCTTTTGAAGAAATCAAGAAGTTCTTGACTTTGGTTCCATTACTCAGTAGGCTAGTCTCAGGCGAGACATTGTATTTATACCTTTATGTCAGTTATAAGTCCATAGCCTCGGTATAGTGTGAGCGAAAGGAAGCGAGCGCAATCTACTATGTTAGCAAAATCCTTAGAGACTTGGAAGTTCAATACCACAAACTAGACAAGCTCGCCATGATAGTCGTCCATACGTCCAAGAAGCTCAGATAGTACTTTCAAGCCCACTCAATAGTTGTAAGAACTAACTTCCCTTTGAGGAAAATTTTATAGAGGCCAGAGACTTTGAAATGTTTGGTCCAATGGTCAGTTCAACTAGAAGAATTCGACATCAGCTACGAGCCTCGCTAGTAGATAAAAGCTCAGGCCTTAGCAGATTTCATCCAAGAAATGACGGTGGAAGAAGTAGCCTCTCTCTCGTACCTGGAATGGAGACTCTACATAGATGGAGCATCTAGGGCTCAGGGGTCTGGAGCAAGAATCATTTTGATCAGACCAAGCAAAGTTAAAATTAAATATGCAGTTCAAATCAAATATAATGCCACTAACAATGCAATAGAATATGAAGCATTGCTCACGGGCCTCAAGTTGGCCATCAAGATTCAAGCGAAACATCTCAAAGTATAATCCAACTCCCAACTTGTTGTTAATTAGGTCAGAGGCACATATCAAGTTAAAGAACCAAGCATGGTCAAATATGTGGAAAAAGTGAGACAGCTCCTAAAGAAGTTGGAGCAGGAGGGCGAACAATGGAAATATAGCAGATTCCCATAAGTGAGAACATAGAGGTGGATTTATTAGCCAAATCAGCTTCAAAAGGGAATCAAATATTCAAAGAGCTTGAATTAACTAAGGAACTCGTAGAGCCAAGCATCGAAAATGCATAAGTAATGAATACTCAGGAGGCAGCCAAATGGATGAAGCCAATTATACGATACTTAGAGTAAGGCATTTTACCTGAAGATAAGCTCAAAGCTCAAAAATTGAAGAACAAAGCCACATACCATTCTATGTACAATGGGGAATTTTACAGAAGGTCTTTGTCCCACCCATGGTTAAAGTGTGTATCTCTAGAAGAAGTAGAGAAATTCATGAAGGAATATGTGGAGCTCATGAAGCTCAGAACTCATTAGTCTGAAAAGCATTGCTACAAGGTTACTACTGGGTTAACATGTCCAAAGATGCATATCAACTCGTTCAGAAATGCCCCAAGTGTCAATAGTTTGCTTGTTTAACTCACAAGCCTTCTAATACCCAGGATCCAATTGGAAGTCCATGGCCCTTTGCTGTCTAGGGAATGGATATCCTAGGTCCATTTCCAGTCTCCACATCCCCGAAGAAGTTTCTAATAGTAGCCATTGATCATTTCACTAAGTGGATATAAGTAGAAGTTGTCCAATCATCATGGAAGCTCGTACCCGACATTTCTTTTGGAAGGAAGTAATTTTCAGATTCGGTATACCCCATACATTGATCACATATAATGGGAAGCAGTTCAATAATGAAAGGTTTAAAATGTTCTGTTCGGGATTAGGCATCAAGCTCAAATTCACTTTCGCAGCTCATCCTCAGACCAATGGATAAACAGAAGTTACAAATAGAATCATCATGCAAGGGATAAAGAAGAGGCTAGATGAAAAGAAAGGAAATTAGGTGGAGGAACTCAACAACGTAATCTGGGCATACAGGACAACACCTAGAAGCTCAACAGGAGAAATGCCCTTCAGGCTTACATATGGAATGGATGTAGTAATACCAGTAGAGATTGGCTAATCAAGTTACCGAGTATCTAGAGAGTTCGATCCCAACATTAATTACCTTAATGCTCAGATATGCTTGGACTTGCTCGAAGAAAGAAGGGAGCAAGCAATTGTGGTCCCAGAAGCTTAAAAATAAAGACTAGCCACATATCATAACAAACATATCTGACTAAGACAATTTAAATTCGGAGACCTTGTCCTGAGAAGAGCAGATATAGGCAAAGGTAGCTCTGGAATAGGCAAGCTAGGACCTAATTGGAAAGGTCCTAATTAAGTCACAAAAAGAGCTACGAAGGGCATGTACAAGATAAAGGATATGCAAGGAAAAGAATTGCCTCGATATTGGAACTCGGATAGCCTTAGAAAATATTATCAATAAAAAATTGTACTTAGATAAAAAAGATGAACTCTAATAAAATAAAAGTACCATTCTATTCATTTTCATTTATTCTTACAAAAGAGAAGTTACTTTAAACATTTACATTGGCCTCAAACTCAGGAGGCACCGAGCTAACATCAGAAGAAACATTTACACCCTTCAGAGTTGGATTCTTGGGTACTACGGTAGTGGCGATAGCGGGATTGGGTGCAGCCAACGATTTCTCCCCATGATGGTTAGACCCCGCTGGTTACTCAGAAGTAGACCCCACCACAACAGTTACTTTTTTGGTTATCCTTGAACCCTTTCAATACTTCTGGGCTGCTTTATTAGCAGCATCCTCTGCAGCAACTAGCTTGGCCAGGTCATTTGGTGTTACTTTGTCAAATTCGGAGAAGTCTAGATCAGGATGTTGTGCAAGCTGAATTCTTTTACCCTCTGACTTGTATGCTCTAAGGAACCCTGACACCATGTCTTGATAGGACCTTAAATCATCCTTTTGACCTTCCTTCTCCTTGGCCAGCTTCTCTTTCAGGTCAGCAACCTTAGAATCCTACTTCGCAACCTTCTCAGTAAGCTAGGCCTTGAAATGCTCGAGCTCTTAGATCTTCTTTTGATGACACTCAACCTCAGCCTTGGCCTCTTCAAGTTGCGCTTTAGTAAGCTCTATTGCGCGTTTAGCTGCCCCTAAATTTTTCTCATAATCCCCAGTAATGGTGCCAACCTCAGCATCCTTGAAGTTATATTCACTCTGGAGAATAAAATGCTCATCTTTGGCTAGCAGCAAGCCTTGAGCAATCTGCAAATAAAATGAAGGAGAGGTTAGTATTTAGAATATGGATGATGAACTTTGAAGGAAAAACATCCATACTTACCTCTAATGCATGTGATTAGAGAGTTGAAGAGTTCACCTCTCCCGAGGTCTTTCCACCTCTGCACGTCCTCAGGTAAGCACAAAGACTCTGCATATTGGTCCCTAACTTGTGGATTAAGGACACTATGAGGGATCCTCTTGTTTAAAATCCACTTCTTTGAGTCTGGACATTCGGGAAGTTTTGGACATTCAATGAAGACATTTTCTGCCAACTCCTCTTCGTCCTCGGCTATCCCTTTGCCCCTAGTGTGCTTCTTCGAAGACTCGATAGCCCTCTTTTGATTGTTCTCGATTGAAGGTAGTCTAGCAACTTTGGCATATTATTCAACCTGAGTCTCCAAAGGCTCCTTTTGCTCCAGAGTAAGGTCAGTAATCTTTGGTTCTTGCCCTTGATCTTGAGCTTGCTCCGAGCTAGCATCTGAAAGTATTATCCCGTCCCTAAATGTATAATAGTCAACCATCTACAAATAAAGGAAAAGAAAGAAGAGTCAGAATATACCTCCAAGAAGATCAACACTTACCATCATTTTTGTTATATACTCTCTGAAGATATCGTTGAGAACCATTCTCGGTGAAAATTCCCTTAAACACGCTCCCAGTATAAAGCCTTCTTATTAAGTCTGAGTCTTCATCAGGCAACTTTCTCAGATGTTTTACATCATAACACGTATTAACCCATATGTGCCGGATGCTAAAAAACACTGTGGGATGCTCTATAACAAAATACTTGTATCTCTAAGACTTTGGTATGTCCGGAAGTCTCACAAACAGACTCATACTGGGAATAGCCGATAGAGAGAATGTAAGCTCCCCATTTTTCTTATTTAAACAATAAATAAACCATAATATGTCAAAGTCTCTCCATTCCCTATGCATAAGCTCTATATACCTAATTAAAATCCTATAGCTATTGGGATGAAGTTTCCCAGGAGCTATGTTATATTTATTCAAAAAAAGCTTTACAAAAGGATCTATGGGGAATCTCAGTCCACCCTCTAATTGGTCCCGGTAAACCACCATCTTTACAATATCTGGGTAAGGCTCATGCACCTTTTTATCAGTGGTACACAATAGATATTCTTAGGGAATCCCAAATCTATGCCTATACAATTCTAGCATACCATCATCTACCCTAGATTCAAATAAATCAGACTTTATTTGCTCTCGTGGAGCCATGGACACCTCTAAAAGAAAGGACGAAAAGGAAAAACTAACAAGTATAAGAAACTCTTATTCACTTGGAAAGCAAAGCAGAAATCTCTCGCAACAAGCAAATTGCGGAAAAGAACTTCTTCTCAGCAGTGACAACAAAGAAGGAAAATGGAGTACATAGTAACACAAAGCAAAAGGTGAAATTTGTAAAGGTTATTCTTCAATTTATAAACCGAGAAAGGTTTTGGATGGACCTCGTATACCCTCAGTATTAAAATGCTCCCGCTTCATCATCCCAGGGGCATAATAGTCATAATATATCTGACATTAAAGGACAGCCATTAGCATAGCTACCTAAGCGTTGTCCTTTCAACAGATGCGACTATCCAGCTGCAAAAATGCTGCAGAATCTGCCACGTCTTCTGACACACAAACAAACATGTTGGTTCTTTGATTAAGAAAGGCATATCAACAGGCGTAATGTTCATGCTTTCTAATTTAAGCTCAGGCTTTCACAATCACTCGGGCCTTATTTCATAACACCAAGATTGACCTCATGGTCACAGGCACTCGGGCCTCGTTTTATAACACCAAGATTGACCTCATGGTCACAGGAACTTGGGCCTCATTTCATAACACCGAGATTGACCTCATGGTCACAAGCACTCAGGCATCATTTCATAACACCGAGATTAACCTCACAATCACAGGCACTCGGGCCTCGCTTTTATAGCACCGACCATCAAAGCCTAGAGCACTAAAAACTCCAACGACGACTAGTCTCATCAGATCATTTCTGCAACAGGGTAATCCCTTGAGTCATTTCTTAACACCGAGCATCTGTCATTCCAAATGGCATCTTCACACTTGCTTGCTCAGAAACAACAACATTCCGAGTCTCGGTACCGAGCTTCTTCAGCATCAGTAACTAAGGCTAACCATCTCAGCTCACCCGTCAGTAGCAGACGCTCTTCAGCATGTATCAGTCTGAGTAACAACCACAGCTTCCTCAATATCCAGAATACTCAAACATAAATATCCGACCAAACTTTTAGGGGGGACTCTTAATACCCCTTAGGTATATTCCTATTCAATTAGTAAACTTATATTTCTAATTTAGAGTAACTTGCAGAACAAGGAAAACCTAATCCAAGTAGGAAAGAATCTTCCTCATCAAGAAGAGTTTCTCATCCAGAAGACTTCCGGAACAGGAAGAATTACCTTAAGCAAGGACAAATTCTACAGGGAAGAGGAATCCCATTCCTCTCAAGTTTGAGCATCTCATTTCCTATAAATACTCCTCACCTATCTTTATATCATTCGTTCTATTCCTTTAGCTTATTGCTCTCTCTCTCTCTACATTCTCTCTCTAAATCTCTCTCTGACTTAAGCATCGGAGGATTTATGGGGGAAACTCCGCATCTCACCTTGCTTCTTTGTTGATCGCTTGACCGCAGGACTCGGAGGTTTCGAAATTAAGTTATCAATTATATTTGTTCTTAATTTATGTGGGTAACTTATGAAAAATAATTTAATATTTCATCCTAATTAATTATATTAAATATAATAAAAATTCTTTTGGAATAACCTTATTATATTTCATATAATTATTTACAAATTAATGTCTATTTTGCATATGTGATATGAGTACTTCACATATAATTTAACATAATTAATGATGTTGTGTCTACTCTCTAATCATACAAAATTATATAGATTATTAAACATTATTTTATGCATAAAACTTATTTATTTCTAAATAAATCACCAAATTTTAACATTCCTTATTAAATTTGGTATGAACCTCTATTTTATTTTAGAAATATAAATCAAAAAATAACATTGTACATTTCTAAATTAATTTACCAAAACTTTTAAACTTAATAATTTTGGCATTACAAAAACAATATTATTGTAGAAAGGAAAGCTTGTATTCTTTTACGCAGTTCTAAATGAATTACCAATACCACAACAATATCTTAATAACTTTAATCACCAAGTATATTCTTAGAAATACAAAGATAACTTTATTTACATGAATTGGATAAAATTTAGCACAAATATAGTTTTTCAAAATTTTATCTAGTTTAAACAATAAAATTTTGGAATTTATAAGAAAACCAAAATAAAGTTATAAGATTCAAAACACAATGCAAAATTATAAACTTTAATCAAAAAATTATTAAGCATCAAGACAAAGATTTAACAAATTATGATACCAAATGTAAGAAATAAAGTTTTGAACATAATCAAACATGCACAAAACTAGATTGCACAAAAATTGTAAACTCCAACTATTGTTGCGACTGTTCGAACAATGTAGATGGTTTAATAAAGTTGTGATTTGAGTCTTCTAACACTCAAATACTCTGAGCGCTAGTGTGTATATGAAATAAGAGCGAAATGTGTTAGGGACCAAATTGATGTTCAATAAATGAACAATAAGACTTGCCATGCATAAGAAATTCTCTTATCAAGGACTCTTATATTGTAATAACTCAAATTTTTGGTTATTAATATTATTATTTTTATTGTTATTATTATTTTTGTTGTTGTTATTTTAGTTATTATTATTAGTATTATTGTTATTGTTATTGTTATTATTATTATTATTATTATTTAACTCTTATTATTAGTATTATTGTTATTGTTACATTTGTTGTGAGTATTATTAATATATATGCATATGTGTTTATTTCTATATATATATATATATATATATAAGTTAAAAAAAACCTTTGGAGAGTGGACACGTGGCAGTGTCCACATTTTTAAAAGAAGAAGTTGTCTGTGTGAAGAAGGAAGTAGTGGGAAGAATGGGTTTTGGATGGCAACTTTCATTTTAGCCCCAAAACTTTTTTTTTCTTAATTTAACACCCAAACGACCTCCGATCGACCTCAAATTTGAATCATAGACTCATCTCATCCTCCTCTTCATTCTAGTAGCTTTAGTTTTGTGAGAGATGACCCAAAAATGTGTAGTTTTGACACATATCGGTCAGCCTCATTTTCTTCGATTGGCACTATTCCAGTGGGTTTCAAGTGACACAGTTGCTTCCTTTGCATTCCTCACATTACCAAGAGTCTGTAACCACCAACAGTGCATCTGATCTCTAACCGTAGAATATTTGGTGAATTTTTTTGATAATTTCAGTTTATTTTTAGACTTCATTGTTCAGTTCATATTTTGGGTTGTTTGAGGCTATTTTTGTATTCTGCTAACTATTAGGAACATTCTGGTTTAATTTGTTTGATCGGGTGTTATATTTTCTAGTGAGAATCAGGTAGGTCCCACCTGAATTCTGGGGAGAATCGGGTGGGTCCCACCCAAATTTCCTGTGAATGAACAGTACTGATCTGGAAGTGATTGTGAGCTATTTTTAATAAATAGTATAAATTATGGTGATTAATTTCCGTATACAAAGTTTAGTATAATTCTTTACGGATTTTGAGAAATAAATCTCAGAAAGGTTGTGGTGGAAATTCTTTAATTTCCATTTAAATTAGTTTAATTGTTGGAGATAAATTTATTTAGTCTTAAAAGCTATATTTAAGATATTTCTAAGGCCATTTTATAAATTCCTTGATTTTTATAATTTTTTCAAAGTTTTGGAGAATTTTTTTGAATTTTATTTGTATATATAAATATGTTTTAAATAAATCCGGAGCAGGAGCCGTCATATTTGGGTAGCCGAGGACACATCGGTCGGTACACTCCACCTGTGAGTTAATTTTATAGAATGTTTACTAAAAATATTTAAACTATAATTTTTATGTGATAATTAGAATATAAAAGTTGATTATATATATATATTTCTTTAAAATTAGAAATCTTGCCTCACGCATGATTTATTTACTTTATTATTATGGATAAATTTTGGGAGGATGCATTGGTTGGTTTTACTTTATTTTTTATTCTATTTTATTTTATCTTATATGTCATTAGCATGTTTTGGAGAAAAAAATGGTAGAACGTCCTAACTAGTGGGTGTCACCAAGACCACATGCGCACTGGTTGAGATTTCGAGTCTGAGTATGTAAATTGAATCGATTGAGCTTATTCTCTCAGGCAGAGTTATAGTTTAGGCTCAGTTGAGCTTGTTCTCTCGGGCATTATTTGAATTGAGCTTGGTGGAGCTTGTTCTCTTGGGTTGGAATGATAGATGTAAATCGATTGAGCTTGTTCTCTCGGGACATCGAAAAATGGATCAAGTGATTGGACTACGGCTATAACTCAGTTGAGCTTGAGCTCTCGGGATGGCAGTCATTTGGATTTAAGAGAGTTTGAAGGCCACTAAAACTGAGGTTTAAGGTTCTACCATTGTTTTCCACCAAGGATTTAAATTGTATGATTTTCAAATGAGAAATTTGTAATAAGAGATTTATAAATTTTGAAAGGATATTTTATAAAATAGACTTTTAACAAAACAAAAAGGATTTTAAATAATTGTTTTCTTTCATGGTT
>CATIWM010036009.1:0-36767 GCA_949671775.1 Mallotus repandus | reverse complement strand
TTTTCTTTTCTTCAAAATTTTCTCCACTTTCCCCTTTTTTCTAAAACATCCATCATGATATACCCCTTACCCTCTATCATTCTCTATCTCTTTTCCCTCTCTCCAATTAATCCCTCTCTCCATCTTTTTTTTCTTTTTTTTTTCAATAATATATATATATATATATATATATATATATGGTTTGGGCTTTTGATGGGCTTTTAATTGGCTTTTGACCCATTATGAAAAAAGACTGGGTTTTGCACTATTAAGCTCATTTTACTTGGATTTTCATCATTAGATTTTGTTTGTGGGCCGATCAAACCCAAACATCCACAGTTTGTCCCCTGTTACGGACCAATCAAATCGGGTGTCTACAAGTACATCATCAACTTCCACCTCCGAAATTGTCCTTCGAACGTCGCCTCTCTAACTCTCTTCAAAATGAAGTTTTTGGAGGGTTTTATAGTTCATAAAGTTAATTTTGGGGCTAATTCCACATTGAATGATAGTTCAAGGGTGAAGTGCCACTTTTAGCCGGTTATTTTTTATTTAGTTATTTATTTATTTTTGAAATGTTAGCCGGTTATTTTTTTATTTCTCGTGCTTTTACTCAAAACACACCATCTGCGCACACGCGCACACCGGTAGTCTATCTTTAGTTGTCTCTCTCAAACCTTAGCTACTCCTGCTGCCCATTTCTGAATTCAAAGCATACGAATGCTACTACGACGGTTACTTCCGGTGACTATAGCGCTTACAGCGGCTCTTTCATGTCGCCGTCCGCCATCCACCTTCTTCCTTACTCAACCGCATCTTATTTCTCTTAAATTGATAGTATCTTACCCAAAAATTGCCACACTTCCCTTCTGTTCGACGACTCAAATTTCACCCGAGTTCTCCAATCCGATTCCCGAAGACTCTTCGAGACGTGTAAGATAAGTTATAGATCATTCACTTCTCTTATCGTAGTATTGTTTATAGAATTTCTACCTTCTTCTGTATGCAGGGTCCTCTGAAACCTGGTTTATATTTAGTAGGAACTCCAATTGGAAACCTTGAAGACATTACTTTGAGGTACTTTTCTTCTATTCTTGATTTGGATATAATTTTTATGGATGAGTAAAATAAGATAAAATCACTGGAAACAATCAAATCAATGCAGGGCTCTCCGTGTTCTGAAAGCTGCTCATGTTGTTCTTTCAGAAGACACTAGACATTCGCGGAAGTTACTTCACTATTACAATATTAGGACTCCACTTGTGAGTTTTTTTTTTTTTTTTTTTTGAAGCATTGTTGTGTGTGTGTGTGTGTGTGTGTGTGTGTTTGTTTAGTGCCTCTTGATGAGTTGCATTCTAATTGTATTCATTAGATTTTCAGCTAAGTTATCACAAATTCAACGAATCTCAAAGAGAAAACACGGTGTTAAAGAGGTTAAAACAGGGTGAGATTGTGGCACTTATCAGTGATGCAGGGATGCCAGGCATTAGTGATCCTGGTGCAGAATTGGTAACCATATTTGTATTATATATTATTGCTCTTGTTTACCTTTTTTTTTTTCTTCTTTTGAATATTAGGCATTTGCTTTTGTCTGTTTAGTCTATCATTAGCAGTAAGCACGGATTGTTTTCTTTATTGTTTTGGCAATTAGTTTTATGTTCATTTTTAACCAATCAAGACTGTGAGTGTAATATGTTGTGAAATAGTATTATCCTGAGAAATAGTTTGTTCAATGACTGAAAGCAAGTAATTTGCTGCAGTATGTATTAGTATTTTTTTTTTTTTTTGTTCTTGTATGTAGTTATGATAAAAATTGGAATTTTGTGGCGCTCTTCTGTCAAAGTTTTGAAACAGGCTTAAAATTTTTAATTGATAGAATAGAATCCTTTTTTTAAAAAAATTTTACTTACTCATAAACATGCAAATTGGATCCTCGCTCTTTTGGTTATCACTTAAATTTTAATCAGTGCATGTTTTGGATTTGTGCTGCAGGCAAAGTTATGTGTGGAAGAAAATATTCCTATTATTCCTATTCCTGGACCTTCTGCTGTAGTAGCTGCTATCTCTGCTTCAGGCTTGGATACAGATGAGTTTACATTTGGTAATCATCTTTTTAATAGATTTGATGCTTAATATGCTCATACTTATGGTCAAACATGCACATCAGTAGAGTAATGGGGCTATGCTAACAGCTTTAAGTTTACCTGGCTTAATATTTAAATACTGCTGCAGTTGGATTTCTTTCTAAGCATGCCAGATCCAGGAGAGAAAGGCTTATGGCTTCTGCAGATGAAGCAAGAACGCAAATATTTTACGTTCCGCCACACAAATTTTCTAAGTTTCTTGAAGAGACTTCATTATTCTTTGGTGATTCAAGGTGAATGTTTTCTACTTTTAGCACCGCTCGTTTCATATGTATCTAGTATGTGCTTATTAATGAGTGTGTTCTGTTGAATTTATCTATATACCATTTGATCCAGATATTTAGTATATACTTTTTGCCACTTCCCCTTTCCTCTGTTCGAAAATATTGCTGATTTCCCAGAGCTTTTTTGACAGTTCATTTAATTGCATTGCAGACGGTGTGTCATAGCTCGGGAGATGACAAAAATACATGAAGAGGTGGATCCTGTATTTAGCTACTAATTATAGTGGTTATGTTGTTTGTCTGATAGTTAAGAATTTGATCATGATGCTGACCAGGAGACCTCGAGCTACTGTGCATCATTTAACATTTTGCTTTAGTTATAAATCAAATAGTACTAAGCTCATAGCAAAGTAAGAAAATAAAAGTAGACATCGGTATTATTGCAGACTACAGGAAGACAATCATCAGATATGTTAATGATTTTACATTATATTGATTGCCTTGACTCAATGAGTCAATGATTAGTGTTGTGGTTTGATTCCTAAGTCTAGGATCAAGATCCTCCTGGTTTAAATAGGCTTCTTAGTCACTAGAGGTGTTTTGCTAAAGTTTAGGAAGCAAAGTTGCATTTTCTTTAAGAATGCTGGATTACCAAGTGAAATATCATTTGGGGTGCCCATTATTTCTTTTATTGTTAGCATGGTACCATTTTACTTTGGAATATATGTGCTCCAATGATATTGATTCTCTACATGTCTAACCAGTTTTGGCGGGGTACTCTGCGGGAAGCAAAAGAAACATTTTCCAATCACCAACCCAAGGGAGAGATCACACTGTTAATTGAAGGTAAGATGAACCGCCTGGTTGAAACTCCCTCAGAGAGTCAGCTCGAGCATGAATTGGGTGACCTGATCTCCAATGGGCACAGTCTATCTATGGTAAAGGCTTGTTTTGTCAAAATATGTTTTCTAATGTCATTTATAAGAGAAATTCTTGCATTAGACACTTTAGAAAATGTTGGAAAGTACGGGTTAGCTTACACAAGTTCAAATTCAGTGCAATTGTTAAACATGTGGTGTTGTTAATGTGGCAAGACAATAAAACTAAGGCTTATTTACATTAATCGTCCTCTAGTATCATGCTTTTTCCACTTCTTACAAAAGCAGTGGACTATCTCTTGTACTTTGCTAGCTTCGTTAGATTGTGCTTATATTAACTTAAAAGCAGCACGGCAATAGCACTAAAGGCTTATTTAGTTAATCTTCCTCTAGTGCCATGCTCTTTCCACTTCTTACAAAAGCAGTGGACATATCTCCTGTACCTGGGAAGCTTTGTTAGATTGTGCTTTATATTGAACCTAAAGCAGTTCCATGATGTGCATGTTGCAAATTGACATTTGGTAGATATTTAGCCTGGACTTGTTTATAATTAGTACTGCCTTGTAGATGGCAACTTTCCTGCCATAATTATCATATTTTATTCTATTAACTTTGAATATGTTATATTAATGTGCATTTAGGCAGTCAAATTAGTTGCTGAAGGAAAGTCGGTGAAGAGGAAAACAGTATATGCGCTGGCATTGAAGAAATTTGGGAAGCAACTTGAAGAAGAGGACAATTCAAATTAATTCTCATCTGCTTGCAACTTGTCAGAGTTTTCTGTACACCTTTGACCTATCGACATGTTCTACAATTCGTCATTTAGCTTATTCAGCTGTATTTGAATTGGAATACGTTGTTCAATGTCAAGCTGTTGGCATATGCAGGTTTAGATGACAACAAAATGTGACAAAAGTGATTTTCTAAGATTAAATGCGCAGTAACATGTTAATCTTCCACAGCTGTAAAATGTAGGCATAGCACATAGGGATTTGACTTGTAGATACTTAAGTTTTACTTTTCTTTTCTTCTTTTTTCAACAGATGGTCTGTAATGAATGAGGCAACAGTTTGATTTTGTCCATGTACATAAAATAACTCCACAAAATATTAGCCAATTGATTGATCACCAACTTCCGACCTGCGAAAATTTAAACAATTGATTGACCACCAACTTCCAACTTATGAACATACTCAACCCATGGAGAAGGCGGAGGGCAAAATTGCGAAAAGAAAATTGAAAATGGTAAACATGTATATAATTCCATTGCTAATTTCCTAGGACGACAGCAAAATGAAACTTATGGAGCGAATTACATGGTAGTTAGGGAGTAGCTATTAGAGCCAGCCAACGCTAGCAAACAGGCTTAAAACTTAAAAATAGTAAGCAAATCATGGATGAAAGTGGAAGCAGCGCTCTGTGAGCTGTGCGTTGAGAAGATGCAGACAAGCGGTCGGGATCGTGGGGGGCGCAGCAGTCAATGTCATGACATGACATGCGCTCTCCATCATCTCTGGCTGGACCCCCACCCTTCTCCGCTCCATCGTCCAATTTTAAATACAGCGCATACCCTCCAGATAAAAACTGTTCTATTACCACGCGGTAAAAACGTTCCCATTTTTTCTTTGCTACTGATAATCAATCAACAATTTACTGCTAAAAAAGGGGAAACCTAAATGGTTTCCTATATATATATATATATATATATTGCCATTATATATGTAATAATGTGTATGTACAAGAATATTCCTAAGTGAACAGGTATGCTATTGCTATATCTATGTGATGTACGGTAAGTGACAAAAAAAGGGTTTTCTGTATGTCATCACCAAGACGCCATTTTACTAAACGAAGAAGAAGAGTGAGGGAAGGAAGGCATAAATATACGTTGGCCAGTGGCTAAAATACGCCGGGGATCAAATTCCATTTTGTTGTGGTAAAAATTGGACCACTTATCTCCAAAGTGGTCCACCCACTGTTCCTCCTTAGTGTAATGAGGCAAATACTGCTTCACCTTGATCCCTGCGTCGTCACAGAATCTGAGTATCTGACGGTTCTGATTGCTTAGATACTCCAATGTCTGTGTCTCCTCTCCATTATCCAATGCTGATCTTAGCAATGCCACTAGATAAAACACCTCCTCATCCGGTGTCACTGCCGAGCTCCTCTCATCCCACCTGCACAATATAACATTACACACATAAATTACCATGCTCCCATTGCATTAGCCATTAATTTCATCTTCATTTCCAGGTGGAGTTTGAAAATTTGTCACATCCAATGTAAGAAAAAAAAAAGCACGTTATCAGATGATGCTCGTGCTCTCAGTTGGGATTTGATAGTTAAGGAGGAATCTAAAAAGGGACCCATGATCAAAAGTGGCCGGGAGGGAAGTGATGGGCCGCTACCTGTAGTAACGGTATCCAATATTTGCAAATGTTTCAGGGAACTTAAAAAGTTAAAAGTAACAACACATTGATGGCATCAAAATCAAAAGGGCCACAAAGATGATCTCCTGACATGAGAATCTTCCCACTTGATTCATCATTACCCTCTATTTGTTAGGCTGTAGTCAACCCAACCTCATGAACAAGATTGATCCGTCAATTTGATGAAAAGAACGAAAGCAACAAAAAAAAATTCTCAATCCTAGCTGCCACCTGCTTTGTATTTTATTACTTAAAAATTCATTTCCATGGACCCTTACGTGGACCACATTTTACCTTTACATGATGGTTCGGGTCCTTTTTATTTTCTGACTATGTATTCTCTTCTCTACCTTTTGCCTTTCTTTCAATATATATATATATAATTGATAATTGAATATACCGCGCATAAATTTATTTTTCGGAAAAAATTATTTATTAATTTTTTATGTATCATAGTCAACTATTAATAATTAAATTTGTGATATATAATTAAATATTTAATGCATAGACATAAATTATAGCAACTAGCTGTTCAAAAAAAATTACAGCATTTAGTTTTTTTTTTTTTAAATTATAACATTTAGTGTTGGTATTAGTATAATGCATCCTTTTTTTTTGAAAAATCTTTCCTTTATTTTATCTCCACAATTTATTTGCTGATATATCAAATTCTCATGTCGTTTTTATCGTTTTCAAAAAAAAAAAGGCGTTTTTATCAATTATTCAAAATCTATTAATCAACCATCTTTTTTTTCTGAACTGTGGCAAAAAAAAAACATCTTTTTTTTCTGATGGACCTATCAATCATCATTATTGCCATCAACTTCTGTCAACGTCTTGAGAGGACGTTTAAGTCAAGATTAACAAAACAATAGCAATAATCTTTTCATATCATTTATCTTAGTTCAAAAAAAAAAAGTGAAAACAAAAATATGATTGTGTGAGCGTGAATGTATGATAATGCTCTGTAATATTTTCATCATTTTATTTTTTATTTACTTTATTTTTATTTTTTTATTATCGTTGAATGAAAATATATTAAATTATTCAATAATAACTATTAATAAAATAAAAATTAATTTATAAAAAATAAAAGAATCATAAACAACTCTAATAGTAAATGTATTATATATGCACAATAAAGTAAATTCTCAATTGATGGTAGTAAGCAATTTTACTAATGGAGCTTGCCGACAAGCGTGATCATTCAAGGACATGTACTACCTCTATCATCTTAATTAATTGTTAGAGGGAGTTTTAATAAACACTCAGTTTAGGTAAAAAAATTTCAAAAAAATATAATTAAAATGACTGCAGGATTAATTATTTTTAATCTATTCTTAGATCAATTATTTTTAATTTTGATGTGAATTATTTATTTAACTATATATATATACAATACCAACTTGTGAAACAATAATTCGTGTGCCGACATGTTGGATGGTGTGACCACAACATTGCAACACCTGACTATAGATGAAACTATGATATATATTACTTTTTTTTTTTAACAAACTTATATATATTACTTTATACACTATGAGTTAAACTAATTGGTAGGAGAATTTTTAATATTCTTATGATTCTATTTAAATTGAACCAAATTAGTAATAATTTAATTCTAAATATCGATAGTTTAGATTTAAAAAAATGAAACTTACTTGTTTTTGTTCATTGGGTAGATGAGAATGGGACCACTTGTTTTATTCCCCAAAATGCCCTTGAAGACCCCCTTATCAAAATCAGCAATTCTTGATTTGGGAACAAAGAGATTGAGCCAAGGGTGTGGCACGTCCCATAAACCCTTAGACCTAAGCTTCAACTCTGCCTTGTGGACTCTATCCAAGAAATCAACATATGGAAGATCTGTTGTAAAGACTGTTGATGGAATAAAATTCAGCTTCTTTAGTAATGACTCTATTTCCTGCATAAAATCAACCCAACTCATGATTAACTAATTAATTAATCATTCTAATTAGAATATGCTATCAAAGTACACACAAAAAAGAAAAGCTGCTACAAGACAGTTGCTTTTGTCAGGATAAGTTTGATTCCCATCAGTTTTTTTTTTTAATTTACTCCGGGAAGAGAGATCATTAATATGATTAGAGGGGAATAATTTGGGTGCTGTGGTCGGCTTAGATTTAGTTATATTTAATGCTAAAAGTAATGTTCAATCTTAGGACCAGACGGGTACCATAGATTACACAAGATCTTCCATGTTTTCTTGCATATGTCTTCTAGTAATTTATGGTAGGATTTACGTAGAAAATATTTTTACTTATATAGTGCGTAATCTCAATCATTTTAGTCAGTGGTCCAAACTCTAGCTAATTGCAATTAATTTTGCTAATTTATGTTTGGATATGCACCAATAATATAAGGTATCATGACAGCGATACTGGTAGAAGGTTCTAACTTGTTATATAGTAATCAACCGTAGCTTCAAATGCAGCATACGATAATAATAATAATAATAATAATAATAGAGGTAAAGATTTTTGGCCAATTAGTTGACAGCTTTGAACAGATGTAAGAGGTATATAAAAGACAGTCGTAGGTTCAATTGAATAGTTTTTGTCTGAAGCCCTCTTAACATTATATCAGATAGAGTTGTCCAGCCGCGCATCCACTTTGGACAAAAACTATATGTTATCATCGCATTTGTCGTGTAATCTAACTAGCATTGCTGAATAAATATTTATCTACTCCAAGAATTAATAAAATACATGTCAATTAATTATTAATTATTTATTACGAGTTGATGAATTGATGCAAGATTTTTAGAAAAAATAAATAAATTTTAATATCGCTGTTGTTGACAAAAATCAAAGAAAAAAAAATACCTGATCGATGATATCCACAGTAGATTCATCATAATTCTTGGTGATTTCCAGGCAATAAAGAACGCCACCATCAGCACCAATAGAGGAAATCTTAACAGGGTTTCTAGGAGAAAAGAAGGAGGATCTCCAGTTATTAATGAGGCCTTCATCAACAATAACAAAACCCTCAACATAGTCGAATTTTTGGTGGTTTCCATGCAGGGAAATCAGATATTCTTGGTCTCTAGTAAAAGACGAAAAGCTAGAGTAGAGGACTCTGATCCACCTCACCTACAATGAGAAAAACAAAAACCCGAACCCACAACACACGCCAAAAGACTACGTTAGAAGGCAAAAGGAGACGTCAACAACATTGCCAGCTTTAGAACAGCCGCTTGAATGGGTTAAAAAAGCTATTATGCAAATGGACCCAGCCTGAATAATGATGCTAGCTTTTTTTTTTTTTTTCTTCTTTGATTTTGTCATTAACTATACAAGGAAATTTTTATCGTAAAAGCTCTTCATGTCCCACCATCAAACCAATTATATATAATACATTAATTTTTTCTACGAGAATATACATATGTTCGAGCTGAGGTTTTGTTATCCTGTCTAGGTGAAAATAATAATTAATTAATTAATATATCAGTGAATTAAACTAATTAATTATTTGTTATTGTGATTGTGATTCCAATGCTTACGAGTGCATTAAAAAATGTTGGTATGCTGAATGAAATTTATATATAGTAATATACCCTCCGAGGAGCTGGTTCAAGAGCAATTCTGGCTCTGGTGATGATGCCAAATTGACCCAGACCCCCAAGAACGGCATGGAACAGCTCTGAGTTTTGTTGTTCTGAACATGTCAAGATCTCGCCTTTCCCTGACATCAACAATTAGGCAGTTGGTTACACTCTCTTTAAGACATCAAAAACTCTAATAATAATATTATTATTATAAGGAAACTACACAACAAGAACCAACTTCTTCAGATGCTTATCTACAACTCTAGCAGGCAAAAAAACAGGAAAAAAAAAAAAGAAATTATTCAAAACCGGTAGAACTATCCTGACCAATATAAACACACACATAAAAATAAAACATATCATACCAGTATTATCTAATACCTTAAAAAGGAAAAAGAATGAAAACATCTAACACCCATAACAACCACCTGTAGGCTGTAGCTAGATGCTGAAGACAAAAACAGTCCTATCGTCCCATGTCAACAGAACACCCATCTCTAGTTGAATTTTTTAACAACTTAAGAGAAAATTATAACACAACATAATAATAAAAAAAAGCTAAAATACAAATTAAAACCTCCAAGATCAAGCAAATCTAATGCAGCCAATGAATTGAATAATCGACTTAGAAAAGGAACATTAATTCTATAACATAGGAAAACAGTAGAGCTAACCAAGAATAATTGAAATTGTTTCTTCTTAAACCAAAAAGAACAATACTGATGAAATTTGGGGGGGGGGGGAAGAAAAGAGAAGCCATGCAAGAAAGTGAATCAAACCTGTAACAACGTCTAGCTCGTGAACATTAGAAATTTGAGGACCGTGATTAAAAGCTTGCCCACTTATCCCAGCATTTGATAAGGTACCACCAACTGAAAGGTACAAGTAATCCGTCCATGATTTTGGTGCGAGTCCATACTCTAATGTACTCCTCAGCACATCTATCCATAACTCTCCTCCCCATACGTCTACATGCATCTCCTCTACCGAAATTCTCGGCTCTACGGGCTTGTTCCCCAAGCCGAGCTTATTTCTTCTTGAGCCTGAGCCGCTGCTGCTCATCTCAATCACTACTCCGTTGTTACCGGTCTGCGCTTGCCCGTTAATGGAATGCCCATGACCCCTTGCTGACACCATGAACCCATGAGCCGAATTATAAGCCGCTCGAACAAGCCGAGCTATATCTTGTGCAGAAGCTGGATGGAATATGGCCATGGGCTCTGCTCGGTTAAGCAAGCCGAAATCACGAGACGCAATTTCCACGTCAGACTGGTCAACGCTGAGTTGACCGTCGACTCCAAGCCGGAGAAGCTCGGCGGGGTCCACGGTCAACCCTACAGTTATAATTAACCGACAGATAGCAAACGTTAAAAGAAGCTTATTAGCAACCATGTTTGTGTTTTTTTTAACTTATATTTAACGTTTTATAAGAAAAAAAAAACGAAGCGGCGAAAGAGCTGAAGGCGGTGTGCGGTGGCTGGTGGGTACTTATAGAGCAGGCAGGAAGGAAGAGAAATGGATAAACAAAATCTTGTGTTGGCGAAACGTAAACCTGATTGCACTTTAAAGATTTGGTTCGCTTATATTCTCGAGAAAACAAAAAAAAAAAAAGGAAAGATTTGGCGAGCTTATAGAGAGAATGCAAACGCAGAATTGGTGCTTTTTATTGTTGTTTTTAAGTGTCCTTTTGGGCTTTTTTTAAAAGTTGCAGTTGCATCTCGGCAGCGATAGATGATGCATGTATGTGTGAAGAGTAGCAGAAGAGCAGTTTGAATTAAAGACAAGAAAATCAAGAACCCAAACCCTACTGGTGGAGCACAATTACATCTTTCTTTTCTATAGAGAAATGAAATGAAAAGTGTTGTAAAGAAAGAAAGAAAGAAAGAAAGAAAGCTGCGTGAGTGAGTCGACAAATGAATGTGTAGTAGTGTTGTGGTGTCTAGGCTATAAGACGCAGGCTGTAAATTTATAGGACAAAATTAAGGAGTAGTAGGAGCTACAGCGTGGTCAGCTAAAGAAAGCTATAGCAAATTAGCAATAGTAAAGGAAGAGGTGAGATGGGAGGGACACGTGGAACTCACGTGCTCGGGGTGAGGAAACACGTGTGGAGGAGGATGATGAGAAGGGGGAGTGGGGGCCGCTTGTGAGAGAAGGAATGGACCCACGTATGGATACGGAAGATCTGCGTGGGGACGTGCGCATAGAAAGCTTCACGTGGGTGCAGAGAGTGGACGATGTTGTTGTATGCAGCCAATTATCAAGATTCTCATATTATATTAATATACCCTCCCCTTTCTTTACCCATTAGTTACCCCGGCTGCCTGCTTCAGCATTGTATTGTATTTGTACCTTTCCCTTCCTTACCATCAGTAACTACAGAAGCCTAATCAGTTCAATATTTTGAACGTTGACGATACAATAATTGTATGTTTTAAAGGATTGAAGCTCATCTGCTTTGAATCCCAACTACTATAATTAAAAAATCAGCATACCTTCCCTTAATTTGCAATTATTGGCTACGCTAACCTATTAAAATACAGCAGCAACTGCGCTACATGCATATCCCTATCTGCCTAATTCTTCCATTTCCTATAGTTATTTGAGTTTGCTTTAAAATTTGGTCATGGGTCGGCTTTACTCATTCCTCTCAATTATATATCTCAACTTATTTTATTTGTGTGTACGCCGCATTTGATTTCTACAAAATATATATTCTAAATTTTTAGTATTTAAATTTTAATTAATTTCATTTAATCCATAAATGATCAGAATGACTAATTTAACGCAACTACATAAATTTTTGTTCAAATTCAGAATATCATTTAAACAAAAATAGCTCCTTCAGCCAATCTCAACAATTGTTGTTTAAACTATTGGTATTTAATATTTTTTAAATTCTGATTAATTTAATTTAATTTAGCAAGCATCACAAGCACATTAAAAAAAATTTAACAACTAATTTACTGTGATTATATAAATTACAATTTAAACTCAAAATACCATTTAAACAAAAATAGTATCTATCATCCAATTCTAACAATTTGTGAATTATTAGAGTATATTTAGAGCATGTAGAAGGTAATAATTTATTAATGTCGGACAATATCCATCAAAATTATTGGCCATCGAAACATTATTCGTAAACTATGTTGTTATTACGTATAAATCAAAAGTCTGCTATGGACCGTGTACCTAAACAGAAAGACTTTGGTTGGTGCATAGACTTTACTTTAGTCTTTATCAGCTTCATATTGACAGTTTTCTGAGATTAACAAATTATAAAATTTCAGTTACAAACATGAAAAAGTTTGGTTTCAACAAATCAAAATTCTCCAGTCAGTAGAAAAAAAAATGGGTTGATTACGATAGATCTTCTTGCTAACTAGATTGTAACAAGGAACATGTAGGGCCAATACTGCAGATGAGACCTAAAGGCTTGATTGGTTCTAGTTCCAAATGTAAGTTAGCTATTGATTTGAACAGCTCGATATCAATTTTCCAGGAAACATGTTCACGTTTTATTTTTGTTTTTTTATTATAAATATTTACTTGTATGCATATTCTTTTTTTAATATATGATAAAATCATGGGTGTGAACAGTTGAAATTTTCTCCCAAGTGAATTAATTTCCTTGTCTGCTTCGTCGCAACTTAGTTCCAATTTCTTGGATGATGATCAGTCAATTGAGAGTTGAATATATATAAATTTAATTTACATGAGGAAAATGTCTGGTAATGTTAATTAATCATGTTTTTTTGTCTATTAAACATGACAAAAATACATTTCAATTTTTATCTACCTTTGCTGTGTCGTCTAGCTTATCAAAAACAAAATATCATCTATTGCATTTTCAGTAAAACACACAACAGTAGATTGTTTCATTGACAAACAAACACAAACAAAATTCTGTCCATCAAGAATTATGCATATGTCTCATGTCTTATCTCTAATGGCAAAGTAATTCTCTCTCTCTCTCTCTCTATTTATATATATATATATGGAGGCAATAGCCATTCCTTTAGCATCCGCCAAAAAAATAATAACTCTCGCTAATATTAAGAAATGGTAGCCATAAAAAATTAAATTCAAAATTACATAATTCTCACAAATAAAAAGACCGTACCAATTTATTATAGTTTAACATTGTGATACAACTTTTATATGCTAAAAATCTCATAGTGGGCATTGCCAAAAAGAAGAGAAAAATAAAATCTGACTATATATCTTGAGAAAATATATATTTAAAGATGAAATCCTTTTTGAACGGCGAAAATTTTTTTTCATTGAAGTCCTTTTTATTTAGTGGACAGTAGTCTCAGTTCAACCTTCGTGACTACTCTTTTTCTTAAAAGAGGAGATGTTATGGCACCTACCTATGTTGCTCTACATTCAGGCTTCAGCATTCCCATGCAACACAAGTAAAGAATAAATTATCCTTTTTATAGGTATCATTAAGATTTAAAACTATATAATATTAATTTATCTCGCATGGTGTACATTAAATAGAAGAGTTTAGAATAATGTTTTCAAGAAAATCTATGGGTCACTACGGCCAAAGTTGACTAGGACACCTTTTTTTCTAATATAAAATGTAACGTTTTAAACAATAAATATTTTAAATGTAGAAGCAGATCACAGAGTTTGTTCGCAGAGATTGGATTCTGATATCAAGTACTTATAATGATACAACCAAAACTAGTGTTTTTATATTGGCAAAAGGAAAACCATTCTTTATTTGCTCTATTTCGTATATTAAATCCGTTGCTTTTAATTTGGAGAACAACAATGCATGCAGAACTATCACTTAAGACCGATTTATTTTATGCTATAAAGACATTCCTTTTTGGTAAATGGGAAAGATATATTCAATTCTTTAATTGTGTGATAATCATTTCATTATAACTAGATACAACCAAGATGATTAATATTATATAATATGTACAAACACACAATGGTTGCATGGTTAAGGTGGTTTGGTTGGAATATTATGAAGGAATAATAGCAAATGAGTTTTCTGGCAAGTGGGTAGTGCTGGCAATATATTTATATATATATCAAGCATGACCGTGACCCATCAACCATTCAATCAATCCTCTATATGTGGATGGACAAAATACATCAAAGAAAAAAAAATATATGATATATGTTTCGAGTAACAATGTCTTTAGCAACGTCAGTACCTGTGACAATGAACATTATATTTTTCTTTTTTTAATTTTATTTTTTCTGAAATTTTATGTTTTTAAATTAATTTTTTTTTAAATCTAAAATCTAAAGTATATACAGATAAATCTGTTATATAAAATTTAAATACTTGTAACTTGTAATGATTTTTTTTAAAAAAATTAATAAAATAATTATAAAAAATATTTAAAAATATTATGATAAAAATGGGAACTCGCAATATTATTGTTCACATAGCGAGTCCCAACACTTAACATTTAAAAAAAATTATCAATTACATAGTTAGAGCATTTTCAATAGTATTTTTTATTTTAAAAAGAATCTTTTACACAATAAAAAGCATCTTAAAGAATTTTTAAATACAAAAAGTAAAAAAAATTATATAACTCCAATAGACTTTTTATATTTTTAATCTTCATTTTACTTTATCCAATAAACATTAAAATTTAATTTTTTTTCTCATTTATTTTTACAAAATTTCTCTCTATTTATTTAATTTTTTTTTCATCATTTAATAAAAAATTTTTTTTTTAAGAAATAGATAAATAGCAATTAATATTTTACATAGAAAAATAAAATATTTTAAAGTTGAGAGTAAAGTTTGACTTTCTACATGTAAAGAGTTAAACTAATTCTTTACTCTAAAATAAAATTTAGAGAATCTATTGAAGACTATTTTTTTTTATTTGACTCTTTAAAATAAAAAATTTTATTTAAATAAAGAGTCTATCGGAGATGTTATTATACCATGTGTGAATGGAATTATAATTTAGGAGCAAGTGAAGACCCACACCAAGTGGATAGAATTGAAACAACTTCCACCAGCCAACTGCATAAATATTGCGAATTCGACATGTAAGTACAAGAACAGAAGCTCTGGTACGATTTAAATATTTGATGGTAGTGAAACCCTAATTGGGTGACAAAAGCATGAGCTTATATTTATATTCATCGATCTGTACAAGCTAGCTACCATGTTGACAAAAAAAACGTGGAAATTAAGAAGAGCTGCCATTAATGAATTTTGGGTGCCTCTCTTATATTTTATAGCATTATCTGAGCTCTTCCATCAAGCTCATTTGACCTATGTACGCTTGGTAATCATGTAATCCTAACTAAACAAACAGATAACTTGAAAAACATCAAAAATAATTAGGCAATAACTTGAAAAACATCAAAAATAATTAGGCAAGATCTTGAATTATTCACTCATTAGCAATACTAAAAAGTCAAATACATAAAGCTATGCTTGCATTTAATCATTTTCAATATTTCGTAATTACAAAGACTCCAACGGAGTTGGATATCAAATGAATCCATCAACTTCAGTTCAAATTTAAAATTTTATTTGAGAGATTTTAAATTTTTGATATTTAAACTAATAAAAATATTGGTTTATACTTAATTATTTGTTAAACTTGTAGATACGGCTATACTTTTTTACATATCATTTTTTTTATTGAAATTTTTGTGGAAAAGAGTGGTTATTGAGGGATGATTAGGGTTGGCATCAGAGCTCAAATTGCTTTTTCCTTTGATTTTTTTTTTTTTCACTCACCTCAATAAACTAATTAAAAGACCCAAAAAATTTCTTTTGGTTGGTCTTTTTCTCTTTACACCTAATATCAGGATTCCTTCTTCCCCAAAAAATTCACTATGTTGGTATCTTTCTTGTGAAAATCTTTTGGTGTATCTCTTTCCATTATCAAAACATCATCTTGTCTAACTTTATAATTAAAACCATCTTTTACTACAAAAAGTTGTCTCACTATTGCCCTTTCTTTACTTCTCAAAGTGCAAAGCAGTATGAAGTAGGAAGTAGGGACCTACACAAGTCACAACTGTCTCACAGGCAAAACATAATAACCCACTTGATTTTTTTTTTTTTTCTTTTGGCTAGTGTACAAGGGAGAATCAACTTCTCTTTTTTCTACATGACATCAATTATTCCTTTAGGTTAGATTATTCTTTCTTCTTTTTTCCAGTTTATAATGTAGGCTATATATAGAGAGAGAGTTTTGGACAACAGTACAAAAAGCCCCACTTACTTAATCGATATCTCAAATAGGCTTTAGAAAAAGGAGACACAAATATAGTAGTGGGTAGAATATGAAAAAAAAAACTAGGCAAGGTAGCTTTTCTTATTGCTTTTCCATGTATTTACAGCTCAATTTCATTTGTTTATATATGTTATCATTTTTATAGTTTTATCCTTTAACTTTGTGCATACAATTAATATATCCAATACCATATGCATGGATATGTATATTGTATGCTTCTTTTTATGCATAAAGAGATCAAACATGCATGTTCTACTTACTTGAATATCATTTTTTTTTTACCCCATTCCTTTGGGAGTGGTGGTAAGGGTGTTGGTTGCCCCTTTAGGGAGTGAGGCTAGGATTCGAATCCTACTCCCTCCTTTTTTCCAGTCCCCCTCTAACATACTAATTTCAACTTAGCCGAGACTGTGTAATAAAAAAAAATCACATTTTTTAAAATCAAATCCTTTTAGTTTAAAAGAAAAGAAAAATTACCATTGAAATTGTCCCTAAAACTTTTGAATGAAGCCCAACCATTTTGTTATTTTTTTTCTTTTACCTTTTTCAAACAGTTTCTTGATTTTGCAACTATTAAATTTATAGTATGGCTCATATATACTGTACATTTTTTTTATATATTTGTAATTCTAGGTGACGGATTTAAATTAATAAAAACATTTCAACCGCTTTGCTTTCAATAAACTAAATAAATTGTTAAACCTTATTAAATTTTTATGTTTTTTCTTCTCCATTTTTTCACTCTTTTTTTTTTTCTCAACAATATATATAATAATTTTATTAGTTAAGTAAAAAAAATACTCAAAACATATGTACGGCAGAATTAACTAATGCCTTAGTTTACAATAATTCACATAAAAATAAAGGATTACTTGAAAAATGTAGTCTTTTGCACCTTTTGTCTTTTCATTGCGTTTGGTTGAATCCGTCTAAGCGTGACTATATAATAGACATGCATGCATGGCACATCTAGGCCTATATGGCAGCATCTTACATCATCTTTTGATGATGGGTACTTGTAGAGACCTCGATCGAGGAACATCTCTTTTTTTTTTTACATCAAAATAATTGAACATAACTCAACGAACAATAGTTTTGTGACACAATAAGCGATATAACATCAAACCAATAGGACCAAACACATATGAAATTGTCAATGTTTCAGAAAAAATAATAGCTACTTCACAACGAATGCCTCTCCCTGCAAAAGAATAAAAAAAGAACAAAAATACATGTTTTAGTTAAGTATAGTATTGAAATCGAATTTAATTCGAATAAAATTATATAAAATAATAAAAAATTAATAATTTATTTAACGTGATTGTATATATTATAATTTAAATCTGAAATGTTGTTTAAATGAGAACAGTTTTTATCAACCGATTCTAATACATGTTGGTTGTTGTATGAGTATGAATTAGATTTCTATTTTAGCTAAAAATATTGATAAAAGGACCAATCCGGCCTAATTTTTTCAAAATTTATCTACGATTCACAAGCTGTATCGATCCTCATCTCAGTTTTTTGGATTGCGGGCCACCAGTACGTTCTTGATACCGAACTGCCGTGGTGCCATGGATATCAAAGTCGTAACGTATGCGTGTTGCAATAGCCATATTTAGTCATATATGCAGGCTGGAAAATCGGTATATACGAAGTACTATTAATAAAAAAAAAAATTGATCTAAAGCTAGCTAGATAGCTTGCGTGTCATTTTTAATTTTTATCTTTTCAACCCACAATATTTCTTGATATAGGCTAATTTCAATTCAATATCAAGAGACAATAGCTCTGACAGGAAATTAAAATAGAAGGATTGGATTAATAATTTCAGGTAATTTTCTTGGCGTGATGAAGCAATAGTTTGTCGAGAACCAGTGAAAATTCGACGTTGTGATTGAACATATAGTAGTAATAATAATTGAAAAGGATAGCATCATGACATGAGTACTTTAGTTGTGTTCTCTACGAGAGGATATCTCTCTCTTAAAATTTGACTTGAAGGTGATTTTTGATTATTTTTTTTAATTTTTTTTATTAATTTTAATATTTAAATAATATGAATTTAAAACCTTCTCTCAAATCCTTCTAGTTTTTTTTCAATATTAATAGATCTCAATATAGATCTATGAATCTAGTAGGTTTGAAAATGTAATGAACAAACTTCTTAAAGAAGATTAAAGAAGTAGTGAATCAGAGAAAGAAGAAGCTGAAAAACATGAGCAGCGTGCAGCTTCTGTTGCGGAGGATTTGTGCGGTGAATGCTACCTCTTTTTGATTATTTTTTTAGTCTTTTAATTTTTGTTGTAGTTTGTTCTCCTTTTCTTCAGGTCAAAGAGTAGTTGGATAGAGCTATATCAAGTCAAATCGAGTTTAAGAATGGTTGGTAGAACAAATTTTCTTGTTGATAATCTATGTGTAGTTTGATTTGGTCTTATTGTGTCTTTCTGTATAAGTGAAATAGTTATTGAGTTAGTAACCTTAAACATATTAGAATGAACTATTTAGATCAAATTCTTTATTTTGAGTTTTTACCTCTTTGAGTTTTTGCTTGTTTGTTGTTGTATTGTTTCAATGTTCTTTATGAAAATTTTAATTTAAAAAAATGATAGTATTACGAAATTCAACTTTAAATTATATTTTTAAAGTGCAATAAGATATTAATGTTTTTTTTTCTTCATTTGAGCTATTGGTATTTAAAAATTTGATTCGATTCGGATAGAACTATAAAAATCTTCTAATAACTAATTTAATTGCATATATAGGCGGGTAGCTCAATGTCTGTCTCTAGGACTTAAACCATAACCTTTAAGGATCATGGGCACCACTCTTACCACTTGAACCAAGTGGTGGCTGGTCTACTTATTTTTTATATATGCATAAAAATCTCTGATAAATTAATGAAAGTATTGTAATTGTTTCCCATTCTTTACAAGTAATAACAAAGAAAATACTAATACATGGGTAGTAATGAAAAAGACTGCTAGTATCTCAAAAACAATGTGTGGTGGTAACAGAATTAATAATTAATAATTAATAATTTTTGTTGGTAATACTAGACATGTTATAAACATGTCCTTCCATAAAACAAAAGAAGGCCTAGCTAACTGAACACTTGAAATTAATTAGCGGTGATGAGTAGAATGTGGTATGTTCTCTCCATGCAAATGGTAGGCCAGAGGAATAAAATCTAACACAAAATCTTGGTCCATTATTAAGTAGATGATGATAGATGGTATTAGTGCTACCTATCTATACATCATAATGCATGTATATATATATATATAATGATGGGTCCTTGACATCCATCCATGTATATTTAATCTTCTACTCTAATTATTCAGTAATAAGGGCCGGTCGACCTCATTATTTTGTGATAATAAGTTTTGCTCATGTCAGTTCATTCTCCTTTTTAAATGATTCTGGCAACTCATGCACATCAATGTCCATTCATCATATTATTAGCAACAATTTTTTTTCAAATTGGATAACGATTGATGTACATTATTTGCACACATATAAACAAAATTTATAGCGCATCACATCTAATTCAATAAATAGTATGTTCTATCTTTTTATGTAAAACCAATTAATTACCCATTCATTTTTTATTCAATGTAATGCCACGAGCATGTAGTAAATAAATAGGCTATTATTACCCACGACCACGATCATGCAGTGAATGAATAAAATTTCATTCATTTGTGATTCATTTTTATGTAAATCCAAATTTATCTCTCAAAAAAAATCCATTTTTATGATTCACAGCAGTGCCACGACCATTTTAGTAGTTTGAATAGGCTGGAATACTAAAGAGATATTTGATATAACTGTTGTAATGGTTAATTGTTCAGTTTACAACACTTATAAAAATATTTTTAATTATTTTTTTAAAACAATAACTAATAGCTATTAAATATCCCAACTGTTAGAGTTCGTATTAGTTCCAATATAGAGAACTAAGTAAATTATTATATATGAGGAAAATACACTACAATATATATTCACATGAGTTGCTTTTATACACTACAATATATCTTCACAGGAGTTGCTTTTATATTAATTAACATTCTTTTTTTTACTAAAAGTGTAGTTAAATGATAACTTCTCTTAAAAGTATTATAAAGTATAGAATTTAAATTCTACAATCGTTAATTTAAAAGAAAAAGACTGTTATCTATTGTACAGTTCATAAATATCATATGACCTTCGCATTAACTAAAAAAAATTAATGTTATCTTTTATTGCAACTTTTTTTTTTGTTAAAAGAAAAAAGATTGTGGCCATTCTCTTTCTACACAAAATTAGGTATTAGTATAACATTACTGGGTTCAATTTTTCAAATTAAGTTTAGATGGAAAAGATTTAAGTATGAATTTTAATTTTAATTAAATTTATTATTAGAGGACTATATAAATTTGTATAGATAAAAATTTGAAATAAATCTATAATGATTTGAAATGGTATGTAACTGTATATTATTTTAAATTTTTATATTTAAAATATTAAATTTTAAATCAAATATTTACATTCAAACACATTTTAAATTTATTGGTTTTATAATCAATTAAACACCTGCTAACGATAATGATCTTTAATAAACAAATGGGAAACTGTACTTACATGTACAATCTTTAATTAATATAGCTGCTTCTCGGCTAGCTAGCATCTTATCTACTTTGACACAAACAAAATATGTTATCTTATATATACAGACAGGATTAAGTACGTATGTCTGAAAACATCATATCATAGGGATCAATCAGTTAGAATTATGCTGATGTCTTTGGTTTACATATGGTGGTTCAATGCATGGGTTCAATTTCAGCCTTAAATTTCACCTATACTACCAGCTGGCTAAAATTAAGTGTTAATTAGGGTATACATCGATCAGTCTAAACTTACATTACATAATAATAATAGTTGATTTTTTTTTGACCGAAAATAAAAGTTGATTTTGAAAGCATGTATGGCATTATTTAGACATCTAATAAGTTTGTTTATGATGATAGCTAACCAATTTGACATTCATATTTCTTTCATGTCTCCATCCAATAGGTACATTCAGTCTTTAATGGATAAAAGTTCATTTCATCCCATGTATATATATATATATATATTACATCATCTTATCAATAAAAAATTAAAAAAAACAACTCATAAGTTCGTCCTGCATATAGTGTAGATTCATCTAATTTGTTATATATTTGGTGATAATAAACCTGTGCAACCACATTCAAGGTAAAATCGGAGTCTTTACCCATTATCAGAGCATAAGGAGGTGCAGATCGAGCAAAAGTCAAGCTGCAATCGAGTGATTCTAGTTGAGACGAATGCTAGATCTTTATCATTAGTGTCTATAGCATAGGCAGAGTACTTCCCTTATGGTTTGAGCTCTGAATATTTGTAAGTTTGTTCCTTAGTTTGTTTAATCATGGCTGTGTGTTGTTTGTTTAGCTATTATATTGGTTACTGCATGAGTAGCCCTTTCTATGGATGGCTTATTTTCATCCATTTTATTTTGTTATCTCTGCTTTAGGTGGAGTTTTTATATTTCCTGTTCGAGAGTGCTTTTTGGTTCACTAAATTAACTTTCTAAAAAAAAGAAAAATAATTTCGTCCTACAAATTAATAGTTGATCATGATTTTTGACTAAACTAGTCCATTCAAATATCAGGTTTTTTTTTCTTTTTATAAATAAGTATGATTTGAGTTAAAAACTCAAGCTAGTGTGGGATTTATTATATTTATGTATTTTATTTTGGTGATAATTTGGTTTTTCATAATTTAAAATTCAAGAAGAAATTTTTAAAGATTTAGATATGTTAAATATTTAAGTTTGATGATGTGCTTTTTAAATTCAGCTACCTCTCCCTCCTCAGAGTTAGGAGCAAAATTGTGTGTATCTCTGATGGAGTTGAGCACACTTAAAATTCATAGATGTACTACATCTGGTTTGTTTTGTTGAGTTTGGTATTATTCTCTTATTTATCTTTTAGTCTTTGGAAGATTTTGGTGATTTTAATGTTTGATTATTGTAATTTTGTTGTATTTTTCCTTTTTCAATGAATTTCTGTTATTAAAAAAAAAACCAAGCCCATTAATATTCCAACTTGTAGATAATATTTTAGAATTCTCACTTTTCCACAAGAAAATAAAATAATAAAAAATAGTTGTTGTTTTTTTAACATGAATGAAATTTTATTCATTTGCGAAAGAGAGTTACATGTAGTAAATAAATAGATACAGTAAATTACATAACTCAGTCTGAAACCATAAAAATAAACATATTAATTGGTTCTAACCATTTTAAATATGAACCGGACATAATTTTATGTGTATACTTTATATTTTATTCATTTGATTTTTTTCCAATCAGAATATTAAAAAAATAAAAATTTTAGAAAGAAAAAGTAATTTTCTTAAAGGACAAAAAAATGATGTTCAATCAAATCAAATGTACCTGTGTGGTGTCTATTATATGTGATTTGATGAAGATTATGGTTGTTAGGATATGTGATGTCAGAAAGCCAAACTATAGAAGACTAGATGTACGTTCATTCTATTTTGGGCTCCTAAGCTTTCCCCAACATGTCATTAATGAGTTTTTTAATTGATAAAAGGTATAAATATTTGGATAAAAAAATTAAGTTCAAGTGCCGACTCTCCATGCATTTTTACTTACCCGAATTTCCGACCGAAGGAAAAAAAATGAATGAGAGCATACTTAACCAGAATAAAAACGTAAAAAAAATCATACCAAATCAAGACAGCTATCTATATATTTTATAATTGTATCTAAGAAGGCTCAAATTCGAGTATTATTTTAAAATTAAAAAGGATGGCTAACCACCCATTGAACCTTCAATGAACATATTTCAAAAAAAAAAAAAACCTTCAATGAACAAGAAAAATTCAAAATTTTCTGTGAAAAAAAAAATCCAACAAAATAACTCCCAATGGACTAGGTACAGTCAAGTCGATGTAAGGCTTTTGGGGAATAGCCTTGAGCTTTGCTTGGGCTATGGCCTGTTCAAAACAAAACTAACTATACAAGTCGGATATCGAACCGGCCTGATTTAGACCCATTTAGAATTGCTGTCTTATGTAACTTTCGTAAAAAACACAGGCACAACTGTTCTTATACTGTGAATTCATATGAAGCAGATCAGTGCTACTGAAATAAGAGAAGATGGCCTAGGCTAGGATTCAACAGCTCTGCTTGAAATAGCATATCTCATAGTGTTTTAGTATACACGAACACGAGCCTCCATTTATTGTTCATGAAAACTTAACAAGTATATGTATACAACTTATTGTACCAGATCAACTGAACATTTTGAAGATAGATGACCTTGAGGTTCTGTTACTTCCAAGCCAGTGCTGCATGTGAACCCCAATTGCATCCAAGTAAGCTCCACACCTTCCATGGAAACCAACCACCTTTCCCTCTGTCGTCGCTGAAGTAAAATATGTACCAATTTCTACACCAAATGGACCATAATGTCCTCTACTGGTATAAAATGTGAGTGACTTCACAACTGTTGGCCTCTCATCTCTGTTAACAGTATCATAATATCCTGACATACGTATCAGTACTTCATGGGGGTGATCCAATTTCACCTGCACAACAACATTTTGTCAGCAATTAGGAAAAAAAAATAACACCGGGCTTCTTTTGATTATAACTAATGAATTCAAGTTTGCATACTCTATTCGTAGCAGTTCCTCCATTTCCTCCATGTTTTACAGACCAAACCGACTGTCCATTTCGGTCGTACTCAATCTGTATCGAGCAAATAGCTTCTGCTCTAGTTATAAATATCTGCTTGATCCCAGAAAATACTCCATCATCCCACGGCCTTCCTCTGTCCCCACCCCAAGGACCTGGACCGCATGGAGCTGGCTCTTTTACAACCGCACAAGCAACCTGAGAAAATTGAAAATCCCCAAGCATATATAAAATGAAACTGGAACTGCAATCTGATGTATGTTATAGGCTTAACAAGAATGAGATCTTATGTACTGCACCTCTTCAGCTGGTCCTCGTTTGGCTACTACTAGTTTATTAGACCAAGGAGAGTTATCAATCTCAGCAACTTCTGCTCCTGTTTGGACAATTGCATCAGTAAGATAATGCTTAGCAGGCTTCAGTTTTCCTTCCATCACATTGACACCGATAGCATCCAAGAAAAAACCCTCCTTTCCATGGAATCCTACAATCTTTCCTTCGTTTGGTTTGGTTGAGAAAGAGGGGCCTTGCTCTTCTCCAAATGGTCCATGCTTTCCCTTGTTGGTGTAGAAAGTAAGCGACTTGATAATAATAGGTCCCATGTACATTAAGGGACCATAAGTTCCTGATATGTGTGTGAGTATTTCATATGGATAATCAAAAATTATCTGCAGAAAAAGCATCAAGGATATGAAAATTTGAAGTTAATGCATCCTCATTTGCTAAAAGAAAATATGTTAACAAACTCTTAACAGGAATTTTATTCACCTTGTCAGTTTTAAATCCTCCAGTTCCTCCATGTTTGCTTCCCCAGACAGCTTGCCCATTGCGATCGTATTGAACTCGTATGGATGCTATTCCAATTCTGCGTGACAGATAAATTTGCCTGATTCCTGTGTTGGTTCCATCGTCAAAAGCACAACCACCGGTACCACCCCAAGGTCCGTATGTTATCACGCCTTCAACTTTAGAAGGCAAGCTTTCAATTTTAAGTGTCTGAATTGAGGCTCTTAGTTAGAAGTAATGCATTGAAAACAAATATAATTAACCCTAGTTATTAAGATGTCTCTCACCTTGTTGTTGGCCTCATCATCGCTGGATCCAAACGAAATTTGTTTTGAGGGTGTTTTGCTCTGTAGAGGGCTGCCAAAAGAAATTTGTTTTGAGGGTGTTTTGCTCTGTAGAGGGCTGCCATGATATTCCTCCTTCTGCTTCACAGCAACAACAATATCATAACTATTGCCTGCAGTCCCTTGTATCACAGAATAGCCAATATTTTCAGTCCCAGTATTGACAAAACTCTTTGCTTGGATCAGAGCTTTGGAGCTCTTCTGTTGCTGGACTGGCTTTAAATATATACCAATTGCATCGACAAACCAGCCACCCTTGCCATGAAACCCAACAATCTTACCTCCAGTCGTAGGGAAAGAAAAATATGTTCCTTGTTCAACACCATATGGTCCATATGTTCTTTTATTGCTTTGGAATGTAAGTGAACGAATAAATACAGGCCCCCATTGATTCAAACTACCATAGTGTCCCTGGACTGAAGCAAGATACTCATTTGGGTAATCAAGCATCACCTGCAAATAAAATTTTCCATAAGAAAAACAGCTTCAGAAGATTTAATTAGCTGCCTAGTTGGTACTAACAAGTACTCTAATCAAGACCCACTAAATTTTTGTCTACTGAGTCCAGAAATATTGAACTATAATGAAAAGTAAAAGAAAATCTCTTGAGAAGAGTGTGTTTGACTGACCTTGTCTGTTCTGGTACCTCCATTTCCACCGTGCTTCTCTGACCATATTGAAGTCCCTTTCTTATCATACTCGATCTGGATAGAGTCAATACCAGACCCATGAACTATCACCAATTGCCTTACTGTGGAGTATACCCCGTCGTCCCATCGAAAGCCATCCTGACCACCCCAAGGCCCTACAGCAATGGGTTTCTTCTCGCTATCCTCAAAGCTCTGCAGTAAAATCATCAGAATCCTCAACTGATAAGTTAATTAAATTACAACAACTTGTAAGAAAAAGCAAGTATTGCAGCACTCAGATTCGTTACCATTTTCGATATAGACCAAAGATGGTCTAAGAGAAGGTGAAGTGCAGGAAATGTTTCTAGCGTTGCAGTGAAGATGAGACTGGAATTTATGAAAACCAAAAGGAGAACTTTGGTGATTGGAACTATGTATAAAATAATCAACTTTGTAAAAGGAGCAAATTCCCTATTCCACTATGGAGGGAAATGGCTGTAGAGATGAGAATAAAAACCCGGAAAGGATCATTCTGAGGTAGAAAAGTCCCATGCATTTTTGGCCATCATTATCAGGCACCAAATACCTATAGTTGTTAAAACAACGGACATGCAAACAGCTCAGCCATTTATTCTTTTTTTTAATAGTAACAGCTCCATAGTGATGATTTCCCTGGAAACAACAAGGCAGGATTGCTTTCAATTATTCGCTGCTACTTTTCTCTTTCAGAATCATTTAATCATATAGGAACAACAGAATCCTAGTGGAAATAATCGAACCTTACCCCATGCTGGAATTTCTTGAAATTGTTCCTTCTGCACCTTCTCATGCATCCAACATAACAGATGCTAAGGATTGATTTCACAATACCATTAATGCTGTCGGTTTATATCATTTCCAGTGAGTTGGGTATTTTATGTATAAGAAATCGTACTTCTTGATGGTTCCGTTGTCACCAGCTTGCAGTTTCATAGCACTGCGTGTTTCTACTTGTCACTGCCATCACCAACACAATAAAACAATGGTTTACATGTCCCCATAGCTTAGGGAGTTAAACGGGCTGGAACATTTCAAACGTAACAGCAGAAAAGGATTCAAAAAAGCTCTTCGAACATTTTTCTTTAGAAATGTAAGGAAGTAAGCTTCCATACATATATGGAAGTAGGAGAATACTTTTGCCTAGTTTTCATTTCTCAATGATTGAAGGCTTGCCAGATTATGCAACAGTTGCTTTAGGCCGCCTTACAAAAATCTCATCCCTTGTACATGAGGCTAAAGGGGCATATTTCTTTTTGCTACTGATGTTCTTGATGAGAGAAGACAGTAGATCCTCTTAAAAATTCTGGACCAGGTTGCAAATTATATCAATCCAATCCACAGTACGAATGAGAGGCCACCTGTTCACAATTATGTTCTTATATAAATTAAAGAGGAAGTCATAAATTTTGATAAAGCATCACTTGTGAAGTGGAATACCTTTTAACGAAAAAATATTAGATTGAAAGAGATATCTGCAGAAAAAAGAAGGCTGTGACAATATGCTCCCCTGCTTTAACTAGTTAAATAAGATTATTATGAGTCGGTCCGATTATTAGAACATCATGTGGTATAAGAACTAAGAAATTCAGACAGTTCATTGACGAAAGAAAATTTGCTTCATAAATAAGTTCTGCGTTTTCTACTACCTGCATGATAGAAAAACAACTTTAGTCAAAGTACAGCAGACTGCAAGACTACTGAGAAAATCAATCAGTAGTACTCGCAAGCCACTGACAAAAATAATAGCAAGTAAAAGAAGGAATGGGTTGAATACGAACTATACAGCCCAGACTATTACTACGGAAAAAACAAGATGGCTAGTTTTCAAAGTATTTGTACACTAAAACATAATTCATTAATTTGAAGCAAAACTGCTCAGCAACTTGACTACAATCTCAAGAGCACCAGAAACAGTATCTGTCAATGTAGTGGACAAAGACATTAAAGAATATCTTTTTTTTTTTTTTTTTTTTTTTTTGCTCAAAGTGTATATTTTGTACACCTGACCAAAATGCATCTGCTTGGAGCTTCTAGTTTCTTGAGTGGCATTTAAAGTTCCAAGTGTGTTGGCACAAAATGCAAGATAACCAGAGTACCAAAGCAGTTTGTGTAAATCTTCTGTGCGACTCAGGGCAGTAGCAAGATCGATGTCAGCTTGAAAAATTTGCAGAGCCCTCAAATAAGTAAGCCACTCAGTGGAACAGATCTTACTAGGAATTACTCAACCAATAATCACGACAGGAACAATACCCTGATCTAAAAATAGTGGAAACAACTTGTGTAATTCAAATATACTTCGCATCTGTGTTTCATAGATATATATTTAGCCATCTTATGCCAAGCTCCATACATTCTCAATTTTTTTACAATTCTAATACTTTGAGGAGCAGATGGTGCACAAATGAAGGCAAAAGCTAATGCAAGTTTTTCACTGTGTACACCAATGATTTTTTCTGTCTCTTCTTCCTCAATGCAATATCCATTCTGTAGATCACAAGCCTGCATTTCTTTTAACATGCTTTCAATCCAAGAAAATAGAAGGTCTGAGCAAGATTTAGAATGATCTCCAGAAAGAAAGGAACGCACATGGTTTTTTACTTCAATCCAGCTTTGTCCAGTAAGTTCAGTACTTTGTTGTCTTTCTTAAGCATTTTCAGTTTTGAAGAATCTTCAGATTTTCGGCATAAAGTGTATGTCTGTGAAACTAACTGCCGGATCACAGAATTTCCTGGTTCCTGATCAAGTAACTTTTCCCCTGCATGGACTGCCAAGCCAAAATCCCCATGAATGACACAGGCATTCAGCAAGGCAGACCAAACAGAGAAATCAGGCTTGATTGGCATAATCTCAACAAATTCCATTGCTTCTTTGAGTTTAGCAGAACGACCATACAAATGCACCATAGCCAAATAATGTTCTAAAGATGGTGTAATTTGATAGTCTTCCATCATGCTAGAGAAAGCTTTCTCCCCCTCATCCACCATTCCAGCAAGACCATATACAATGATGATGCTCACAAAAGTACTTCTGTTTGGCTTAAGCCCCAGCTTTCTCATCTGATCAACAAGATCAAGAGCAGCATCTGAACTACCAAGTAAAACATAACCAGCAATCAATGAGTTCCAAGTGATCAAATCTTTGGATAATGCTTTATCAAATACAGTTCTTGAATATCCTATGTTTCCTGACTTGGCATAAGTGTCAATCAGTGAATTTGTAAGTGGGAGTGTGTATTCGAGATTTTTGCGTATTACACTACCATGGATCTCTTTTACCTTTTCTAGAGAAACTGAATTTGCACAAGCAGGTAAGATGCTTAGAATAGTAACAGAATTAGGACTAATATTGAAATATTGCATTTGTCTAAATATGCTAAATGCCTTATCTTTTTGTCCAATTTGCAAATAACCGGAAATAACAGAATTCCATGATGCAGTATCACGCTTGATTTTCCCATCCTCTTCCATCCTTCTAAACAGATCCATGGCTCGATCCTCATCTCCATTGTTCATATATCCCCATATCATATTATTCCAAGTGATGACATTAGGTTGTGTTTCAGATTTTTGCATTTTCATAAAGAGCACATGGGCTTTACCACAGTATCCAGCTTGACAATATCCTCCAATCATCGTGTTCCAACTATAAACATCTTTCTCTGACATCATATCAAAGACCTTCTTAGCGTTTTCCAGTTTCCCACACTTTGAATACATGTCAATGAGTGAATTACTAACAAGAACATCTTCAACAAAACCCATCTTAACTGCAAGTGCATGAATTTCCAACCCTTCAGTTAATACTTTCAAAGATGCACATGCTGAAACAGCACTACTAATAGTAACTCCATTTGGTTCAACTCCAGCCAAAATCATATCCATGAACCAATACAATGCCTTACTTGTCTTATCATTTTGAGCTAACCCTGAAATCATTGAGGTCCATGTAACAACATCAGGATTTATCCCCAGTACCTCCATCTTCTTCATCAATTCCATGGCAATGTCACAACATCCCATCTGATTATAACCAGCAATCAATACATTCCAAGTTACTAAACATGGTTCAATCCCTTCTTCATACATAGCATCAAACAATCGTTGAGCTTCTTCAATCTCGCCATTTTGGCAATACCCATATATCATAGCATTCCAAGCTACTATCCTGTCTCTTTTACCCACGGTCCCAAAACATTTCCTGGCTAAACTTAACTTGCCACACTTTGCATAAACGGCCAAAATCGAGCTATTAACAAAAGGGTAACTATCAACTCCACATTTGATGGCCAAAGAATGTATTATTTCCCCAGTCTTAACATCACGAAAATTCCCACATGCCTGCAATATCTTAGGCAACAAAAAAGCATCAGGTAAACAATTCTCTTCCATCATCATATAAAAGAATTCCACCACTTCCTTCCACCTATGCTCTCTACAGCACGCACCGATCATTGCAGACCAAGAGTACAAGTTTCTCTTCCGCATTTCATCAAACAATTTACGCGCCTCACTTAAAGACCCACATTTAGCATACATGCTGACTAGCTTAGTCTCAACAAACTGATTTTTTTCGTCGACCAAGTTAACAAGCGCATGGACCTTGCGGCCCAGAGTAAGAGAATTAGAGTCAATGCAGGATTGCAGTAAATTGATGAAGGTTTTAGGTGAAACCTTCGATCCATGTTGAGCTATGGATTCAAGAGCCGTTATGGCCTCATTTAAGCGGCCTTTTTTGCAGGGAGAGTCAATGAATTTAGGAGGGGACTTTTTGGTCAATGGGGTAGAGGATTTGGTGGGTTTGGTTGATAATTCAAAGAAAGTTCCTTTTTTATTTAGTATTGAAATGGGAAACTTCGTGATAATAGGCATAATCAAGTTCTCCATTGTTACAGCAGCGTTGCTTTTCTTTGTTTGTGCAGTACGAAGAATAGGAGGTGAAGCCCTTATCTGGCCGTAATAATTGGCGACGCGGATTAACGCAATCCAAGCTATCTCCCATTCGTTGAATTAATGCACAATCTGACGTGTCTTCCATCAAATGCTTAACAGATGATGACGGGGCTAAAAAGATTCTTCAGACACGTCTCGACCAGATGATGATGATGATGTGCTCGCAGTGGCTTGCGTGGAAAGATGACATGTCATCTGTCCAAGATTACTGGGTCGCGTATTACTAACTCACTCTATTGGCACAAAAGAGGCGTCGTCCATGTGGCATAAAAGATGTTTGACTTCTGCGGAGGTGGCAATTTAGAGTTTGTAGCAAGAGAATGTTTGACTTCTGTCGAAGGTGGCGTGTAGAAATTTGATTATAGAACAGGTGGGAAGTATGTGTTGGACTTTTATTTCCTTCCAACTGAAAATAAAAGATCTTTACCGTGTGTTACAATCAAAGTGCTTTATACAGGTAAAATTATAGCTCTTTTTTAAGTTTATATAATCTAAAAATTAATATACTGCATGGTAGAAATAGTTTGCACGATAGAAATAGTCTCTCTTTAAATTGACAATAATAGAATTTAAATTTTACACTTTATAATACACTTAAAAAAAATTATCACCTAACTATTTTCTCATTGGCAACATCATCTATTTTCATGTACAACTTTATTATAGCATGATATATAGATATAGATCGGAACTTAATCAATTAGAACACAAATTAGCATTATATATGCATTGTCTTAATTGAACAACTTATTGATAATGATTTTGACAGCACCCCCTCGTTCAACATTTCCTCCTTGTTCATTGTCTCGATCACTCGGCCATTGTTGCATATGGACTCCAATTGCATTCAAGTAGCACCCACTTCTCCCATGGAACCCAACAATCTTTCCTTCAGTGTTTGAAGAAGTGAAAAAAGTCCCTACTTCCTCTCCGAATGGTCCATATTTCCCTCTATTGGTATTGAATGTGAGTGATTTTATGAAACTGTTGCTTTCTTCTCCGGTGAAAGAGCCATAGTAACCACATATGCTTGTAAGGATTTCGTATGGATAATCAAGTTTGATCTGCTTTCAAGCAAAATGAAGCTTAACCCACTATTCCAGTAAATAAATTACTAATGAAAGTAAATAAAAGAAGATAGCCATTTGATGCTGTAGTACTAGTAGTTATATCATTAATTACCAAGTGAGTGCTTCCTTCACTGCCACCTCCATGCCTAAGCGACCAAGCAGATTGGCCATTTCGATCATACTCTACTTGGATACAATATACGGCTTCTCCTTTTGCCAAGAAAATCTTCTTAATCCCAGAGAATAATCCATCGTCCCAGGGCTTACCTCCATCCCCACCCCACGGTCCTGATGCCCATGGAGCTGCAGCAGCTGGTTCTTTCACCATGACAGGCAGGAACATAACCTAATTGTGATATACAACCAAAAAAATTTAACTTAATGGTTCATTAGCATCATTAGCCAAAGCAAGTTACCTTCCAAATGACATATGCTTTACAAATTAAGGGGCAAATACCTGATCATCACTGGTGCTAGAGGTGGGTGGCTTTTCTATAACATGGACACCAATACTATCTATGAACCATCCCTTTCTTCCATGGAATCCAACAACTATCCCGCTGTTTGATCCAGATGAGAAAGAAATCCCTTGTTCATCACCAAATGGTCCATACTTTCTCTTGTTGGTGTGAAGGGTCAAGGATTTGACGACAGTGGGACCTCTTAAGATGGTTGATCCATAATATCCAGTTACATGAGTCAAGATTTCAGATGGATAATCAAAAGCTATCTTGTCTAATCTAATACCTCCACTTCCACCATTCTTGTTTCCCCATATTGGTTGGCCATTGAGATCATAACATACTCTCAAGGAAACAATACCTCCATATCGGGTTATATGTACTTCTCGTACGCCTGAATAAACTCCATCATCAAATAGCATCCCGCCATTACCACCCCAAGGTCCATAAGATACTGCCTGTCTCTTGTTTGCAGGTCTGGCTGCGTTATAATTAGTATTAACCACTACCTAAAAGTAAACATGTAAGATATTATTAATCAAGAAAATTAATCAGACGATCGAGTAAAATAGAAATGTTATAGTTTAGTACTAACCGGTTTGTATGTTTCCACATCAAAGTCACCATAATCTCTCCCTTTATCTTTATTTCCAATTGGTGCATGGTTTTGTGGAACTGGAGCAGGTAATTTATTTGATAGATTTCTTTGAATAAGAGGCTTCAAGTAAACTCCAATGGAATCAAGGTACCAACTGCTCCGGCCATGAAAACCAACTACTTTGCCTCCAGTCAATGGAAATGAGAACCCAGTTCCTTGTTGAATTCCAAATGGTCCAAACTTTTTTTTGTTGGTTTCGAACATGAGTGAACGAACAAGTGTTGGACCGTAGTACTCAACCACAGGACCATAATAGCCACTTACAGATACAAGATATTCATCTGGATAATCAAACTTCACCTGTAAAAGATAAAATTTATACATCTTTTGAAAACTTTGAATGCATATGATCTAAGCACATGATTTTGGATATATGACACATAATTAAATGTAAAATATTTGACAAATAATAATAAAATATGCATTTTTATATTGGAAGATTTTTGCCTACATTCATTTTATTGCACCAAACCGTTGGATATGTGACACACATAATGAGTGCTTTACACTTGGCTAATGGAAGGAAAACACGTGTCCTTATATTGCACATTTAATCGTTGAGTACAATAAGCTGGGTGTAGAAAATAATTTTTTTTTTATATTTTATATCTAACTGTTAGATATATTGTACCCATATAGGTAAAATTTACCAAAAAGAAATAGAAAAACTTAAAAATATAAAGGCAAAATGATATTTTTAAACATATAGGAAATAGAAAATAGAAAGATAAAATAAATCTATAAATATTAAAAAGGGATAAGTGGCAAAGGTTGAATAGTCAAGTGTCGGCTCCCTTCAAAATATAAATAGATCCACAATTATATTTCAATCCTTACCTTCTCTCTTTGTTGCTAGATGCATTTTCATTTAAAAATTTATTATTTTTTTTCAACATTTAAAGGTACGTGGTTTTATTTGCTAAAATTTTAACTCTGTTTCAATTAATATCATTATCATTTTATAATAAAATCTTAATATAATATTACTTTGATATTTTTAAAAATATTATAAATTTATTTTAAAAATTATTTTTCTTATAAAATAAAAAATACATCTTATTTTTATTTATTGTAAGTTAATTTTAATTATTGAATACTATACTACTTAGCAAATAATTTTACTATTAAAATTTGCATTATTTTAACATTATATTTTATATCTTTAATATTATTATTGAGTAGAATACTAAAATATAAATAAAATGAAACTACAAACCTCTAAAAGTTTAAAAAATTACCATAATACTTTAAGTGAAAAAATATTTAATCACAGGATAATTTATTGTACTTTTTCCTATTAAAAATATAGAAATATATAAATAAATGTTAAACTATATAAAGTTATATATAAATATAAATTTTATTCATAAAGTATTTAAGAATTTTATTTATTATTATCAATTAAAATAGTATAATTAAAAATTATTTTATTTAACTAAAAAATATTAAGTTTCTTAAATTTTCATAAAAAAAATTAATTTATTTTTTATTTAATATTAAAAAATATATTTTTTCAAGTTAAAAATATATTTTTTAATGTTTAAAATATATAAAAACAGCTGAAAATTTTTTCAAACAATTTTCTAAAATTTTTAATGTAAAAATATTTACAAAATATTTTTTCATACATTGGCAAACTTATTACGTCCTTGACAAATAGTTCAATTAAAAGATGTAAATATCTAATTGCGAAAAATAGAATTTGCATCTCTTACTCTCCAATTATGGTGAAGAATTAAAACCATTGAACCAGTTAAAAAAAAAGGGGTGATTCCATTAAGTTTAATTTGGCTATGGGAGTTGTCTACATGGATGAAAAACACTAGTGACAATATTATTATTATTTAAGAAACGCAACAGCTGATCATATAATGGACCGACCTTCTTAGTTCTGATACCACCAGTTCCACCGTGCTTGTCAGACCAGACAAAGGTCCCGTTCTTGTCATACTCGAACTGGACAGAATCAATTGCAGCTCCATGACAGATCACCACTTGTCTTACAGTGCTGTAAACTCCATCATCCCAACGTACTCCATTCTGTCCTCCCCACGGCCCAACAGATATGTAGCTGGTCTCGTATCGTTCGTTACTCTGCATCAGCAACATTCCAAAAAAAAAAAGTGAGTACGCTCTTAACTCGCTGCACCTACGGTGAGATAGATTAACTCAAAATAAAGAATCTTTGATATGTCACCATTAGGTTCCAGGAATGAAGGGAAACACCACTGTTACGTTCTATTATATTGGGAGACGGAGAGTTTTATATAGAGAGAGACGAACCAGAGTTGGCTAATGCGATGAAAATAGTATCAGTATCATTCCAAAGATAATTGATCAGAAAGGAGAGAATCTAAGAATTATATCGTAAAAGGGAAGCTCACTTTTTTCACAGACAACGCTTTCATGGCCCCAGCAGCATCCAATCCATCCACCGCCATTTCAGTCTTGTTGAATCAGTGCTAATTTTGATGACAAGCATTAATTCTATATTTTTTGTTTCTTTCTTTTTTCAAAAAGAAAAATTCTATATATATCTCATATTCTCAAATAGCAAACAGAATTTGCAATCTTGGCCATTGCTTAATTGTTCAAACGATCGATCAATTGATATCACCTTTTTTTTTTCCTGATATTCTATACTATACATATCGCAAACCAGCTCTTTCAAATTCTTTATGCCCTTTGCACAGATGCCTTTTGAATATTTTTGCTTCTTTTCCATGCAACTTCGACCTATGATCATCTACTCATCTTCCAAGCAAATCCATCATCGTCTCTGTCGTCCTTGTTAAAACTTAAAATTAATCTCTACTGTTTAAGAGTCAGACACTTTTGTTCCAAACGACAAAAGTACAGCGCCTTAAATAGCATTCGTGTGTTTAAGACAAATTTGAAGTGGAGAATCTCAGTTCAGAAAAAACAAAGTGATGATTCTTATCAATTGCATCCAATCATTGTGACAGATATAGGATAGGTAAAGAAAATCCAAGTAATAATAATTTCTTGTTCGGGGTTAACTACAAATATTGAGAGTTTTACAAAAATACTTATTTTTTTTATCAGATTTTCAGCAAAATATTCATCTTTTGTCAACTATTACATGCGTACTTAATTTTTATCAAAAATTATATGCATATCTATTTTTCCGTCACCAAAACCGGCCTTATCCAAAATGAGGCTCTAGACAAAGAAAATATGATTTACAAAAATATATATATATATATAAATGGCCCAAAATAAAGAATGATGGAAGCTCACCAAAATGAACAAATTTTTTTGGAAGTTATCCATTATATAATGACACAAAATGAATATATATATATATATATATAAGAGATTTTTACACAAATAGGCACTTTTAAAAAATATTTATTAAAATATCCAATTTTTTTATTATTTACTGATTTTAGTATTTTTATTTACAATTTTTATTACTTTGATTTACAGATATGCACTATTCTTCCTTTTATCTTTTTTTTTATTCCCTTTATTTCTTCCTTTTTTATTTATTTTTCTCTTTTTTCAATTTTCTTTTTTTCCTCATTTTTTTTCATATTTTTTCTTTCCTTCTTACTTTTTTTATTTTTATTTTATTTTATTTTTTCGCTTTTTTCCTTATTATTTTTT
>CATIWM010036007.1:0-37867 GCA_949671775.1 Mallotus repandus | reverse complement strand
ATTAATCCTCCTTCTATGCTAAAGCTCAATTTAGTCCCTAAGGTTACTCATGTAAACAAGTCAACTAGATTCAATTCATGAAAAATACACATAGTCAAATGGAATGGTTTAAAATGCATATGTTCACATAATATTAATTATAGATGAAAATAGGGATGTTACATTCAATATGTCTTCTTCTTCCACTCTTTCAAACTAGCTTCATTTCTTTCTTTTTCTGACATTTTTCTCTCTAATAAAAGCTACAATAATGGTTAGAAGCAGGAACTTTCCCTCTTAAAACAAAACCCTAAACTTGCTTTTTAGAAAATGGAAATCCTAATTGGCAAATCTTCCATTATGGACAATTAACGTGGCACTAGTCAACTGATAGGTCACAGCATGTTTTGGAGAGGAAGTGTAAGATGATTGACACATTTCCGTCAGGCTTGACAGAATAAGACTAACGCGATGCAGTTTAATTAGTTTTAGGATTTGATTGTAAAATTTTTTTCTTATAGGACTTTAATTATAAAAATGTACTATCTTTTAGGACTAAGTGGGTTGTTAATCCTATAAATAAATAAATATATATACATATATATATATATATACACACACACACATATATCGGCATACAATATGTATCAATGCCTAATAAATAATATTCAATCCAACCAAATTAAATCAAATTTACACTCAAAACACCCATTTACTTGATGGGATTCAAAGTCATCACACAACCCTTCTAAATAGTCACTAGCATGTGCCAATGAGCCTTAGATCAAATGGTTCAAAAGGAGGCTCTAGAATTTTAAAGGTCCTCGGTTCAAACTCTAGAGAGTACAAAAGTCTTGAATTAAAAATGTCCATACCTGGCCACTCCTAGGAGATATAATAATAATAGTAATAATAACAATAATAATAAAAGTTGTTGATAATTATAATAGTTGATAATAATTGTAATTGATATATAATAGTTGATAATGATAATTGTTGTAATCTAAATTGTCTTTGAGGGGATTGTAAAGATAAATTTTGACATATATGTATATATATTGTGTTTCATTAGACGATACTATAGTTCAAAAAAAAAAAAATCAAAAATGTATTAGCTTTCAATTTATATTTTTATGTTTGATTTTTATAATTAGTGTTCTAAAAAAAATTGAAAGTGCATTAATAAATTTAAAATATTTTATTGAATTTATTTCAAAACATAAAAAAAAATGAATATCCTAAAAATATTTGCATATTTGCATATTTGCAAAGAATATGATGTCTCAATGGGTGATGATGGATTCACCCACCTCTTGTTTTGGAACATGTTAAATGATAGTCTCAACGTCCCTAAAACCAATGATATCTAATCTTTTGCCTTTTTTCTTTCCCCTAATCTTTTTTACTCGGTTTCTGCTTCCACCTTATGATATGATCTGTTAAAATTATTACATTTTGCAAGCTTCGATTCAAGTTACTCATCGAGTAAAATCATGCAGTATATAGGTAAAGATATGCTAATCTTTTAGTGCCTATGCTACTTTATGCATATATGAAGAGGTATAGTTATATATATGCATTATATATATGCATGCATGACACATACTATTATTAGATGGGATTGAAAAGTTTCTTTATCCACAGCTATTGAGGTGCATATGAGCGGGCCAAATCATTGTGGTTCTTGATATGGATGACTCACTACTGTAATTAATTCTTCTTACATATGATAATTAAATCCAAAACAAACAAAACAAAGACTATAGCAGAAAATTACCCTAATATATATATAATAAAGTTCGGTGTCAACTATGACATAAATAGTGTATCACAGATTTGTAAATTTTTTTTTCCTCCCTTACTAAATGGGTTATCAAAAAAAATTGAGGGCAAGAACAATTTTTTTTTATTTAACTGTCCGACATCATATCACAAACCATAATATGTATTATCATCCACATATATGTATATATATACTAATTAAATTTAAAACACCCATAATATATATTGCACATTTCGATCAAATACACTATTTTTATTTTCTTTTAATGCTGGTGAAAGAAATAGAAGAAATCGTATAATCATTCACATAAGATCACTAATTCCAAGAGTTCAAAGCCAAATGTGATTTTGCTAATCCTAATTACATTAAAAAGAAAAAAGTAGATGGAAAAATCTAACTTCCATATGCATCGTGCACGCTTGCAGCCTCGTTCTATGATGTTAAAGGATCACAGCTAGCTAGCCGGATACTTTTGTTAATTTGTTTTGACTTGTATAATTATAACCAACTACTGCATACACATGGACTTTAATAGCTACATGAAAATAATTAAAAGCTTTATTATTTAATATTATATATAAGAATGCACGGAGATGTTTTCACCAAAAATGAAAAAAATAATGGTAACTATTTTTTTCTTTGTTAGGAGATTTTTTATATGTGGTGTATACAATTACGTTAAAGGGTGTTTGGTTAGTAATCCGGAATCGGAATGGGAAAAAAAGTAGAAATTTGAAAAAAGTGTTTGGTTTCACTAAAAAATGGTAATAGGAATGAGAATAAAATATTATTTAACAACTAAAATTTTTTATGAAAACATATTTTTCTAATTATTTTTTATATATAAAAAATTAACAATATAATTATTTTTATATATTAAAAATTAATATTATAATTATGTATTATAAAATATTTAATGCATATTTTTATTAATTTATATGTTTCATTTATAAATTTTAAAAAATAAAATTAATATTTAAATATTTAACCAATTTATAATTGATTTAATTTTCTAAAAAAATCAAAAGTCATTTTTTAAAAATAAAAGGGAAATTTTCATGAAAGGAGAAATCACATTCTCATTTCTATGTTAATTTTAATCAATCAAACATTAGAAATTGAAATCGTTTTTAATTCCCACCCTTATTTTTTACTAAACAAACATACTTTAAATTAATTGTTAGAGAATATTTATCGTTATTGTAAATTTGTAATCTTGTTGAGGTCAAATCGAATTGTGTAAAGATCACTGGTTGTAATTGTAAATGTAATAGAAAAGCAAGAAGGGGCCATGGTGTTTAAAGCTTAATTTGGAATTGGAACAAGCTCAAAAGGGACAATAATTGAAGAGGAGAATTGCGCTGGTCTTGAACTATAGCCCAAGTGTTGGGAGATGGTTAAAATCACAATCCACAACAGGATGATGAGCCTTTGGACTAGTTCATTTCAGCCCATTAAGTCCTGCTCTCCGCTGCTCAAAACTAAGGCCACACTATAAAGTTTTAAATTCGAATGCCGTTATGCCCATGAATGCATGCATAGTATCATTAAGTTATGAGTTTTCTTTTTCTTCTTTTTTTTTGAATTATAGGTTTACTATAATTATTTTATTTTATAAATGATATTTGGCCTAATCTATGTATATATATTATAAAATTAAGTGTGATGTATTATGCATACATGTAAATTTAGTTTCTGATAAAAAAAGGCAAAAAAAAAAAAACACTAAATCTTGGTATCTTTTGAGAAAATCAATTATTTTTTGAAAAATAATCAATCACCATCTATTTGTTTAAGCGGTAAAAAACTTAATTTTTCTTAACTTAAGCTTTGAATTTAAATCTTATATATAGAGAAAATAGATACTAAAAGAGTTTCGCCCCTTGTAAATTCATTCAACTGGAACTTCAAAATAATTAAAATTTTTATAATTATTAAATACCGAATATATTAAATATGTAAAAAATTCTAAACTAATCCTTGATTCAGTTTGACAATTTTTTAAAATGTTGGTATAAAAGTAAATTAAAGTTACATGATGATTCTTTTTTTTTTTTTAAATGTATCATATAGAAATTGAAACAATGAAAAATAAAAAATGGTTCCAAATTTTTGTTTAATTAAAGCTATTTATAAATGTTAAGCACTTCAAGAAAAGTTAGTCCATTGAAAATTGTCACTTAGCGGATTAATGAAATTATATTCATTTTATCAAATAAATAAAGGTTGATATAGAGACTTGAATTATTTGCAAGACGATAAAAAGGCACCATCCACTTGGATATTCTCCACTCCATGAATGAAAATAAAAGAGTTTGCTGGACCATAAGCAATTTAAAAAAAAAAAAAATACTTTTAGAGCATGACAATTTCATGCTAATTGAAAAAGGAAAAAGATTGTTGGTAAATGAGTAATTCAGCAGTCATTTTTTCAAATATACAATCTAAATTATATTATAATTAATTTATAAAATTAATTAATTTTTTTTAATTTTCATTATTATACAATTTAATTTTTTATTAATAATTAAAAAATGTTATATATAATTTTTTATCTCTTTTTTTTTTTTTATTCTTTTTTGGTTGTAGACCGACGCAGATTTCAGGCACTCACAAGTGGTGATTAGTTGCCCATGAATGATAGTTGTACTTTTGAGCTCATTAATCATATAGAGTTGCGAATGTGATGGTCAAATATTTTCGCTCAATTACAATGATTTTGGTCCAGCCAACCTAATGATAACAATTGATTAATAAGGACAAATGGATAACCCTTTGTATTGGAAAGTTTTGTGGATGATAATTGAGTTCTTATAATTATTTTTAGATGTCTTTTCTATCACTAAATTTTATTTTACTTAAAATATACATATTTAATGTTACTAATAAACACATTATTCTTGAATAAATAAATTATTATTATAAAAAAAATTAGATTATACAAACAGGCTATCCTTATCAATGCGCATACACAAATGTGTATCGATCACTTCATCGATCTCTATATATAAGTAAACAATGCATTCTCCCACCACATGATGTATATCTCTTGTACGTAAGGATGTTTCAAATCCGTCGGTCTTCATCCTGCCATAGTTGAGGATAGGGGACCATATTATCAAAATTTAATGAAAACAGCAGACAAGAGGTGAAGGGGCTGAAAAGAAGCTTAATACGGCATGCCTTAAAACAATCTCCAGTCAAGAGAGGTACGTACAAAAGCTCTGAGCTAATGATATTCCTTTTACGGGCAAAGTCATACTACGACAACTATAATAAATCATTATGGGACCATTTTATATGTGTGATTCAAATTCAACGAACCCCACATCCTGTGCTCTTCAGTATTTACATATTAATTGACATATTTTAACATCATTTAATACTTTTATTTGATCAATTGTCATTTTCTAAACAGACGTTGCAGATTGATATATATGATAATAATTATCGAAATTTTTTTATATAATTATTGTCAGAAAGCTGAAAGTTCATTGTCAATAAAAACCTATCACATAGTATAATTTGATGGGTGATGACATTCATCGGTATTAGCGACGTTATACAGTACCATCGCTAATAATAGTTTTTAAAAAATATTTTTCCTTTAATTTAATTAGCTCCCATATATGAAGAACAAAAAAATAATTTTAGAATAAATTTTTTTTATCGGGTATCATGATCCAGAACACGTATTTTCGTCCTATTTTGATATTCAAAATCCAATACTCAATTATCAATATGTATAGTTTTTGTGTTTCCCAATAGCAAGTATACTAAGCTGTTCAACTTGGTGTGTGATGCCCCACTTCACTGTTAGAATTTACTGATATAGCTGGCTCCCATGTTCATGTGTTTGAAGCAATTACAAAGCTTTTCCATCGTTTGCTAGCCAGGGAAATTATTCTAGCACTATAATGGTCCTTCAGATCTTTTTGGCTCACACAAAATATCGCTAAGGAACTTAACATCATCTTACGTATAAGTTTTTTTTTTTTTTTAATTTGTTCTTATAATATAGTAAATAAGTTAATATATTTTTAGACTTTGTTTTATATGTCTATCTTTTATTAGAGGAAAAGTGTTTTGAAATAAATTCCAAAGAGGGAAGGTATTAATGGGAGGATAAGGATTTTTATGAATAAAGATGTGATAAGAAATGTTGTAAGTCTGTCTCTATCAACTTTGCTCATTGTTTACACTAAAAAAAACGTTGGTTTGTTGTTCAACCAATAAATCTAGGGATAATGACTTAATCAATCCTAAAAGTTATAGTGATTTTCAATTAAGTCCTACAAGATTTAAGTGTATCATTTGAGTCCATAAACTTTTTAAAAATTTCTCCGTTAGTCTTAAGCCGTCAAATGTAACAGAACCTGCTGATGTGGCAGTTTCCTTAAAAGATACAGATGACATGTCAGTCATCCTTTAAAATCACATGACACTTGGACGCCACATGGTATACTTGGCCATGTCATAATTCCACTAACAAAAAAATTAGAGTATTTTTTTAGTGCAAACCAAAACCAATTTTCACAACATGATTATGTATCTCAAAACCTTCCCAAACAACCATAGTCGACCCACAAGACTTCGCCAAAGCAGTAAATATGAAATTATCGGGAAGGAAACCCGTGCTCTTCCTAAGATCCTTATAAAGAGTGAAAGATTCAACAAGTTGAGACACATCCACATGGGCTTTAATAATGGAATTACAAAGGAAAGTATCGTCTCTGTGAGACCTAGCATCAAACATCTGGCGAGCATGACGGATATAATAGTGAGCGGTTTAAAAATGGTAGGAATAAGCGCAAGAGAAGCAGAGTGGAATTTGGTAAAGAAGAGACATGCTTCACAACTTTGTAGTAGAAAAAGGAGTTGAAACTAGGATCTAAATGAAGAAAGCTTAGAGGGTATAGTGTTGGTTCATGGCATCAATATCCAAGCCCCTTAACTTGGCAAATGATTCATCTTTTCCTTTCAATGTGTGAAGGTCCCTCAACCTGCAAGACAAGTCAAAAGAAGGAATCAGAAACAAGAACCCACTTTTGTTGAAGATTATTTGGGATTAAGAAAAATGACCTAGCAATCTCTGCATGCCTTTTAGCTTCTTCCGCCATGACACTCTTTAAAATTGTTCTTCTCCAAAAACATCTTTGTCTCAATCGACTAGAGCCCATTAAGTGTTCTTTGCTCAGCTGCCCATGTTGCTTCTCTAGTTTCCCTTCCGAAATCCTTTTTGCTTGTGAATGTAGTCTGTTACAATGCAAAATTGTTATTTCTCAAGGCTCTTATAAAATTTTACTAGCGTTCTTGTAGTGTAGTATATATGTTACAGTTAACTAAATCAAGAATTTAGGAGTTTGAATTTACTAACCCGTTGCTCTACCACTAGACTCCAGGCTTTTCTATTTAGAGCATAGCGGACAACAAATTTGATAGGATCAACGAAGAGGTATGTCGCAATATTATACAGCCAAATAACGTCTGTCCACCACCAACCGATATTTTTTATTCCAACAAATTTCTAATCTGCAGTAGTTGAGGTCACGGTTGCGACCTGCAACGAATATGCTTGATTCATGTTCGGGTAGAAAGAGACAGAAACTTTCCATATGTGAAGTGATTGGATTCTATAACTCGTTACCAGTTAGGTAATTATGAAAGCAGCAACAAGCAGAAGCCTTGGACATTCCGTGAACGACCAGCTCCTTGTCAAAAAGTGTTTGCACTCAAAAAAAATCCTAATTTTTTTGTTAGTGGAATTATGACATGGCCAAGTATATCATGTGGCATCTAGGTGTCATATGGTTTTAAAGAATGACTGACATGTCATCGGTATTTTTTAAAGAGAAACTGCCACATCAGCAAGTTTTGTTACATTTGACACCTTAGGACTAAGGGAGAAATTTTAAAAAAATTTATGTACTCAATTAATACACTTAAATCTTGTAGGACTTAATTGAAAATTACTATAACTTTTAGGACTGATTAAGTCATTATCCCATAAATCTATCAAGATTTTTTTTAGGGTTCTGGACTCTATGTTCACATATGGAAAAACACTTAATTATATTTGAATTACTTTGCTTATTTCTATTATTAAAGTACATTTTTTGTATATAAAATTAAAGGACGGGTTTCGCATTCTTTTTATTTATGAAGAAAATGCTAGCTCATTTTAAATTTTTAAATGAAAACATCATTTCATTGAATATTTATATTTTAAAATTGGAATGAGAATTGAAATATAAATAAAGATAAATTAAAAACAAAACAAGAATTAGATTATTAATTAAAATCATGATAGACTGGGGAATGGACAAACTTTGGTTGAACTATAAATACTATGCTTATTTTGTTTTGTAACCATTCCCCAGGCATTTCAGTACTAATCTTCGTACTGACATACATACATTGATATCGCCACTTGCTCTTCTTTGTATATATATACATTTGAATTTCAAAATAAAAGTTAAATTTATACAATTTATGGTATTCTTACAAAAAAATTAAAATGAAAAAGAGATGAGTCTTTATTTTTTTTAAAAATTTATTGATCAATATTTTCTATTTTATTAAAATTATTTAATAAATATATAAAAACGATTTAATTTATGTTTTAAAACAAAATAATTCATCCACCCTGCTATTCACTCATTGTGCATGTTCTCAAGTACATTTTCTTCAAATATTTATCTTCGTTGTTCTACCTTGAATTCTCTTGCTGTTGCTATTATGGTTTTGTTGGGATCTTTTGCCTTTGTGCATTGTATACTTAAATGTGTTTCTAGGTATCACTGTTTGCTACTTGCAACGAAAATAATACGTCACGAGTAACGTGTTTTTTTATCATAATACTTTCTTATATAATTATATTATAAATAAATAAATAATTTATTTACAAATTATAAGTTTACATTATGACATGATGAATTTATTCAAATTATTTAAAATTTAAAATTTTATTATTTTAATTAATTATTAAAAATTTAATATTTGAAATAATATTATAACTGTCCAAAAAAATTTTACCCTCTTACTGACCGCGATGTTGCGGTGCTATCCGTGCCATCCATTGATTTCCTTTTTTTCTTTTGCGATAACATTCAAAAAAGACCCTTTTTTTTAATCATTGCTGCTCTATAAGTAAAACAGATTAATCACATGCTGAGCAAACTAGCTAGCACCATCCAAAATGAAGTTCAAATCCTTTCTTGAAGTGCCTATGATGACGATCTACTATGATGAAATTGTTTACAATCTTTGACCAAATGATTTAAACTAAACTTCTAAAACTTAAAAACATCATATGATGTTTGTTCTTATTAATTTATCACCACATGAGAATCACAAGTAAATATAAATAATTATATATATAATTCTTAATGCATTTCTTTGCTTTATAGCTGTGCACAGGTATAAAAAAATTGTTTATGTATTATTTTATGTTCACCTTATCTCTTAGCAGGTTTTTTTTTTAATATTTTTAATTTAATTTAATGAAGGTTTAACTGGCAATAGACTATAAAAAGGATAGGGATCTTCATAACACTTGCCATAAAAATAATAATTTTTATTACTATTGATAGATAATGGCCAAACCACACCATAGAAGCTTGGCCATTATCTATCAACAGTAGTAAAAATTATTATCCTTTGGCAAATGTTACAAAAATTCTTATCATTTTTATAGTCTATTGCCCGTTAAATCTTCATTAAATTAAATTTAAAGTATAAAAAAAAAAGATAGATAATGGCCGAATTTGAAGTCAAGATTTCATTAGCTCTTCGTCCTACAGAGGATAGTGTATCCTCATTTACGGAATGGTGGAAGGACATTCTTAGAAGGGTAACATTAAACAATGATGATTATAGATTAGAGTTGATCACTCTTATTTGTTGGCAAATTTGGAAGCATAGGAATGCTCAAATCTTCTCAAATGAACATTATGATCCGCAAAGGGTGCTGGAGCAATCTCAAAGGCAGCTTCAAGAATGGAAAGAAAGCCATTGTCAAAACCAGAATGCTCCAACCACTCACATGCAAAACACTTCCAAATGAAGTAAGCCGAGAGATGACCATCTGAAGATCAATTGAGATGCAAGTTATGACCCTCAATCCAAAACAGGGCAGATAGCTATAATTTGCAGAAATAGTAGGGGTGCGGTTGTTGATGCTAAGGCCAGGGTATTGAAATGTTATTCAGCTGTAACTGCGGAGGCGGCTGCAGTTCAAACTGCATGCAATCTGGTGATAAATAGGGGGCTCAAAAAGGTTGTCATTGAATCTGATTCTAAGGAGGTTGTTGACTCGGTTAATCAAATTCTTGAAGAAGGGGCAGTCCACTCTAAATGGGAAGTTAACACAATCATGCAGGATATATTGATTTACAGCAGAAATAGTCTACTACGACTTGGAACAATAGTTAGTTTTGTGAAGAGAGATGCTAATAAAGTTACGGATTGGCTTTCAAAAAATTCCTTTTTACTGCAATAAGGAGCAATTTGAAATTCCATTCCAGTGGAGCTGTCTCAGCTATTAAAGGCAGATATAGAAGATTGAAGTCTATTGTTTTAGTTAATTTTGTTATCTGCTATAGTGTTTAAGTTTAATAATTTGTGGTTTATTTGTAGGTTAGACGAGGTGATCGTAGGATTTGGATTGTTTTGTATTTATCTGCTGCTGTGTTTGTCTAGTCTGTTGGTGTTCCGGATCTGAGGTGATGCAGGGTAGATTTGCTCAAAGGGGTGAGTGTGTTTTGTCGCAGCAGTTGTCTTGGTTCAGTGGCTGTCTTAGTTTAGCAGTCCCTCTCAGGCTCTCTGTGTATTTGATGTAGCCCTTATTTTGCTCCCTTGTTCCTCTGTTGTGGAGCGTCTTGTTTAATGAATTGCCTTTTTTTTTACAATTCTTAATTTTTTTTAATTAGAAAGTATTAATTCTTCAATAATTATATGTACAACTGAATTTATAAGGACTCTAAAATAAATATTTCGCTTAGGATCTGTGTTTGTCATCGTGTCCATGTGCAGAAGAGGTCTGTCCGTTTGCTTCGGACTACGCTATGTCTATCCATCTTGATATATGACCGTTCAACCATTTGAGATCTTAAAATTTGCACTTTATTTTTTAAATGTTTTTCACTTATATTATTAAGATTTCTATTATTATTAAAAATGTAAAAAATTTTTTTATAGTAATAACAATAACAATAATATTACCTTATCTAATTTATTAATATATATATATATATATAAAATAAACTATCTAAATCTAACAAAATATTACAAATTGTCAAATATTAATTACTCCAAATAAATATATTTCTTAAATGTATCAAAATTAAATTAAAAGAGAATGATAATTTTTTTGAATTAGTTGAAATGATTAATTTTTTATTATATTTTTTAAACGTAAGAGTAAAGGGAAGCTAATCTTATTCTCTTCGTATAAATGTTTATATCTTTTAATATTTATGTTATTTATGAGAGATAAAATGAGATTATTTTTTGAATAATTATATTAAATGGTTAAATTTTAATATTACAAGAATATGAGATAGAGGGTGAAGAGTTGTATCCTAATTTTCATGAGAATGTCCACAAGGAGCATAGGATGAGATTGTTTTTTAAACCTTTGAAACGGGTCTAATTCATATATAGTATTAAAAGATATTCTTTGTATGAGCTTCGACATCCACAACTTTGTTAGCTAAACAAAAGTGGATTGGCCGGATAATAATTAGCATGTCAAACCACACAACAGAAGGTGGTTTGTTTAAATCAACTTTAAATCGACATCCACAACTTTATTAGCTAAACAAAAGTGGATTGGCCGAATAATAATTAGCATGTCAAACCACACAACAGATGGTGGTTTATTTAAATCAACTTTAAATCGAACTCCACAATTTTATTTAAATCAACTTTTTTTATAAAAAAAAATATATATATAATTCTTCAAAAAAAAAATTATATATATAACTTTATTGTATAGAAATAAAACATATATGTGGACTATAGTAATTTTTTTGATTTAGTGGACTATAGTAATTAAAACAATGCGACTTACTTTCAAAATCTATTAAATAAACACGATAAAATATCAATATTATTGGTTAAAATTTGACAAAATTATTCTGTATTAATTAATGTTTTAAATTTAAATTGTGATATATATAATTGATTTAAATTATTTGTATGAAAATATTTATTGCTTTTATGAAAAACTGATTTTAAAATTAAATTATATAATTTTATTATAAAAAATACAATATATATTTGATTTAAATATTTTTTAGTTAACATGTGCTAATTAAAATTAACTATCTCCAAACCATTCAAACGGTGAATTTCTTAATTTGTGTCGGGCTGGATTCATTGCATTTCCATAATAGGGTGTAATAAAGGGGCATGTGATATATGGGACAATATTTTTTTTTTATACAACCAACGGGAGTAGAAATTTCTCAAGTCAACTTTTTAAACTATCATTAATTAATAAAATAAAATAATTTAATTTTTTTAAAATCTCTCGTATAGATAGAAAAACAAAATAATCCTTATACATTACCTCCTTGCCTCTAATTTTTTTGAATTTTATTTTTTTTAAAATTTAATTTTAATTTTTTTTTGAAATCTAAAACCTAAGTTGCATATGAATGAATCCATCATACAAGAATTTAAATACCCGTAGCCTATAAAATTTTTTTAATAGTTAAATAAAAAAGCTAAAAGCATAAAGGTAATATATTGCGGCCTGTAACGTACTGTAATATCGTGTGCTGTGATATATATCATTTTCCTCTATAATGTCATTGTGTATTTATAATTTTATTTGTTTACTGTACAAAGATTATTCTATCTTTTTATCTATTTAAGAGATTTAAAAAAAAATTAAATTAAATTATTTTATTAATAAGCAATAACTTAAAAAGTTGATATATCGTTTGGGAGGAAGAATTCCTCCTCTCAATGAGTTTTATAAAAAAAATTGTCCTTGACAAATGCAAACTCCATAGCTTAAAAACTTTCCCCTTACATATTGACAATGACAGATAAATTTTATAATTAATTAAGAATATTTTTGAAAAAAAACTTGACCTGTTTTCATTGGTATGCAAGCTCTTATTTAAGCATAAGAACGTTGTAGATTTTGCATCACACATAGCCAAGCCAATGGCTTCAACTTCTAGGTTAATGCTCATCTTTCTCCTCTGCATCTTTACCGTTATCTCAAGCTCCACTATTGATCAGCACCCACTAGACCCTTTAACTCCAAAGGAGATAACCTTGGTCCAAACCCTTGTCAAGAAGTCATTATCTTCCACAAACACCAGCTTAGTTACCTTCCATTACGTAGGGTTAGATGAACCAGACAAACCAAGTATCCTTTCATGGCTATCAAAACCTAAAACTAAACCCCCACCTCGACGAGCCCTAGCCATCACTCGATATAATAAACAAACCCATGAATTTGTAATAGAATTATCATCAAGTTCCATCGTATCTGCTAATGTGCATAATGATTATGGGTACCCTACACTTGCTGCTGATGAACAAGTAGTAGCAATTCAGTTGCCCCTAACGTATGGTCCCTTCATTGAATCGGTCAAATCCAGAGGCCTTAACTTATCTGCTATTGTTTGTTCTTCATTTACAGTAGGTTGGTTTGGGAAAGATAGGAACAGAAGAGTAATAAAAGTACAGTGTTTTCATATGAATGACACTGTTAATTTGTACCTTCTTCCTATAGAAGGAGTAAAGATCATTGTTGATCTTGATGAAATGAAGATTATTGAATATAATGATATTGAAAGGGTTCCAGTTCCAAAATCTGAAGGGACTGACTATAGATTGTCCAAGCAGAAACCGCCTTTTGGTCCACGTATCAATCGTGCGGCTATCTTGCAACCTGACGGACCAGGGTTCAAGATTGATGGCCATTCTATCAAGTAACTCTTCTTCACTCTACCTTTACTTTTATTCTTCTTCTTCTTCTTTTTTTTTTTTTTTTAATTTCTTTTAGCTATTGAATAAAACTTGGATTTTTCTACGTTGAGGGGCTTTTACCGTCAAATATTACAGAACTTATATATATAAGTAACAAACATCTTTGGTCATGAGTTTAATCTCATACCATTACAAAGTAAAACCCTAGCTTGTTAAATAAAAAAGTTTAGTCATTTTCTTTAAAAAGAAAGTACTTTTTATTTTAAAGATCAAATAGCTATCAATATATGGCCTAGTTGCAAAACTTTCTTTCATGAAGTAGTTATGGTATATATAATTTGCAACATTCAAATTTTGTAACTTGTTCAATCTATCATTTTCTTTGATAATCTACATTTTGGGTACATTTCTATTTGCATTGAAGATAATCTAATGTTAATGCTAATGGGAGATTTTTGCCTACACTGAATATATTACACCTTATGGTAAGGATTTGTGATATATCAATCAAGTGATTTACATGAGGTATCCTAGGAGGGTCCCAACTGTGGGAGGCGCCTTTAAGCCTGTACCACACCTAGACTAGTCCTTGCTCGCACCAGGTCAGCCTACTAAGGGGTAAAGTTCTGGCCATCGGGTTACTCCATACATGAGCGGAGATCAAACTCCTGATCTCACTTAAGGAATGAGAGCGCCGAGCCACTCACACCAACCACTGATGGTTTAGAAGAAGAAATAGATTTTTTTTATCTATCTCGAATTTATGTTGCACAGACACTTCTATAAAGAGTCGTGTTCCATGTCGGACACGTTTCCGACACTGACCCGTCTCAGAAACTTATCCTACACATTTCAGGGCGTTTCTGAAAATAAAAAAAGTACCGGGGCTGTTTTTTAAAAACAAAAGAAAAAGAATGCGCGTATCCCTTTTAAATATGTATCTTGGATGGATCGAAATTCGAGACGGTATTTTTCAATGAAGATATCAATGAGAACATTAAGAGTGAAAATGTTAATTAAGTAGAAGATTTCATAAATTGAAATTGCTAATAAATATTATAAATGAAATCTTGATATGTTAATGTTGCTTATAAGTATTATGATTTTATTGTTAATTTTAAGTAAAATAAAGATGGAAAATTATGTATTTGTTATTGAAAAATTGTGTATAATAAGGTGTTATTTTTTTATTTATGTTATAAGATAATATAATTATATGTTTTTTTTTTGTGTTTTAGAATTGTTTTTAGCGTTAAAAATATTAATAACCATGAGAAGTATATTTTTGAATTGAATCTAATTTATAATTTATATAAAATGAACTTTATAATTTTTTATATTTATAAATTAATCTCTATATTTTTTATATTTATAAATTGATCCCAGTGTCCATATCTTATATTTTTAAAAAAAAGTCATTTTTCCTTGTCCGTATCCCATTTTTTGTGTCTCTATTCCCATGTCCATGCTACCTAATCTTGAATAATTAACATGCTGATTAATTTAAAAGTCAAATTAAATTTAAAATAAAAAAATTATATTAACTTTAACTTAATATTTGAATCAGTGTGGTACAAGGCACATCGCATATAAAATTATGGTGAATCGCTTAATAATAGAAAACTCCGTCTCTCTCTATATATAGCTATAAAATATAAGTTAGATCTATGATATTTAACATTTTTGTAAAAACAAAATACAAAATTAAGGGCGCAAGCTCCTATTTTATTAAAACTATTCAATTAGTATATATGAATTATTTTATTTTATTTATATTTAAAAATAATTAAATAAAATATATATTAATATGCAATTGTACGTTACATAGAGCTGATTAATTAAAATTTGTATTTAAGATTTAATAATTGGTATGAACACTATGCTTACGAAGATATTAGTCTTCAAATGAAAATAAAAAGAAAAGTGTTGGATTAAAAACATTGAAATATAATAGATAAAAATGAAGGACTAGGATTCTTTTTTTTTTGCATAAGATATTATAATTTATATTAAGGATAAGAGTAAGAAAATTATGTGGTGAGGGTGCCAGGTAATTTCCTCAGTAGGGCCACTGAATCTGATCAATTTGATTTGATTTCATTTCATTTTTTCAATTTAAATCTTCCCTGCTGCATCCCCACCAACAAATCACCACTTACTATTCTCGTCCTGAACCCATACAATAAAATCTGTGATTGTTTACGCTTTAACACTAACCCATACAAACATTGGTAGTTTCCGCAATCCATACTTATTTCCCTTTCTTTAAAAACAAAAATCAGAATTACTTAATTAAAAAATAACGATAAATAATTTTATGATTCAAGTAAGAATTTATTTTGGTATTTATGAATTATATTTTTATTTATATTATATGTTTATATAGATATATTTTTAACGCTCAATGAATAAATTATTCGTCTTTTGCCTATATATTACACAATCATTTCATTTCATTTCAATGAATAATAATGATTGTGTAATAAATTTTTTTAATCATACTAGATGCAATTTTGTATCTGTACCTCTGGCCTCTGTGATTTCAAAGTCTCTCTAGTATTCAGTGATATATATATATATATATTTTAATGTTTTCCAGGACTATATTTGATTTTTGACGAGCATATATTGCTAAGGAAAAAAAAAATTAATATTCAATTTGGATAATGTTCCAGATGGGTCAACTGGGTTTTTCATCTTGCATTCGATGCAAGAGTCGGTCCAGTAATATCATTAGCATCCATTTACGATCAAGAAAAGCACAAGCATCGCAGTGTACTATACAGAGGACATGTATCAGAACTCTTTGTACCGTACCAGGATCCAACAGCGGATTATTACTTCAAAACATTTTTTGATTGTGGAGAATTTGGGTTTGGTCTAAACGCAGCTTCATTAGTGTCACTAGCCGATTGCCCCAACAATGCAGTGTTCATGGATGGGTACCATGCTGGACAAGATGGTGCACCTGTTCGAGTACCAAATGTGTTTTGCATATTCGAAAGGCATGCGGGTGATATCATGTGGAGACACACTGAACTGGGCATTCCTGGTGAAACGGTTTGAACACTTTTGCCACTACACTGCAGCTTCTTTCAATTGGAGCCTGTTAATTTATTTTTTCTCAATGAAAATTTTTATATGGTTTCACAGATAACTGAGGCAAGGCCAGAAGTGAGCCTGGTGGTGAGGATGGTTGCTACAATTGGCAACTATGATCACATCTTGGATTGGGAATTCAAGCCAAGCGGTTCAATCAATGTCCAGGTATATGTATTGTATTTAAGCAAATAATTCTGATAGCAAACATGAACATTAGGAAAAAAAAAGAAAAACTGTGAGTCCAAGTGATGAGTAATTTGAATTCCCTTAAGTAAGATTCGAGTTTTGAAACAGATGTTTGGAAAAGTATTTCTTTCTTATAAGGTGAACCCTCCTCGAACTTCGAAAGAATCAGAAAATTCATTACAGCTTTATTCTAGTATCAGACTATAATCAATTTTATTCCTCTCGCTACAGGTGGGGTTGAGTGGAATTCTAGAGGTGAAGGCGACAAAATACAATCATTCAGATGAGGTAGAAGAAGAAACATATGGAACATTGTTAGCAGATAATACAATAGGCTTGAACCATGATCATTTCTTGACCTACCGTCTTGATCTTGACATCGACGGTGTTGATAATTCATTGGTTAAGCACAATTTGGTAACTAAAACGGTGACAAGTGATATTACACCAAGAAGGAGTTATTGGACAACTGTGAGTGAAACAGCTAAGACTGAATCGGATGCCAAAATTAAATTAGGCCAAGCTCCTACGGAATTGGTGATCGTGAATCCAAACAAGAAAACGAAACCTGGAAACAGTCATGGTTATCGTTTAATTCCAGGGGCAGCCGCACATCCACTTCTTCTAGAGGGTGATTACCCGCAAATCCGAGGAACATTCACTAAATATAATGTCTGGATTACCCCATACAATAGGTCTGAAATATGGGCTGGTGGACGCTATGTTGATCAAAGCCATGGTCAAGATACATTAGCTGTTTGGACCCTCAGGTATATAGCATAACTATGGTCTAATCTGACGGCCTCGAATGTAGGCAAAATCTCCAGGAAACGAAAAGCAGTTTATTAATAAATAAATTATAATTTTGGTTTTGAATGCACATGCAGGAACAGGGAGATTGATAACAAGGACATAGTGTTGTGGTACGTGATGGGGCTCCATCATGTGCCATGTCAAGAAGACTTCCCCTTGATGCCTACATTGAGTACTGGATTTGAGATTCGGCCAACTAATTTCTTCGAGTTTAGTCCTGTTATGAAGGTGATACCGCCTAAGCCTGTAAACATCAGTGCTAGTCCCTAGTCCCCTCCAGACGGCCTATGGTCGAGCAAGGCTTTAGGGAAGAGGCAGAGCAAATTAAAATGTAATACCCAACTCGTTCTTGATTCTACTCCTCTATCAATAAAAGTTCTATGGATCACAAAATAATATCTGGTATCCCTCAGTTTGTGTCGTATGTTGCTATGTGCGGTTCCTTATTTCCATATAATATATAAATCCAAAGTTATTGATGAACAATGTGAGGCTTGATGTCACACAATGAATTATCTGAGTCTCGCATTCTTCGTGCAAGTAAAGCAATCCTATTCCAAGCACCATTTTAGCCCTCAAAGCCCAGTTTGGTTTTTCTCCCTCGCCAAACAGAAAAGCAGATACTCATAAACTAGAAACCTTCGACTTTTCTCGACACAAAAGCCCAAAACTTACTAGGTTCCTGTGGAATGTCCGGGCTATTATCTTGAGCTCAGTTATGAATTCCTCCTCAGTTTTTTCATTTCTTTCATTAGCTTCTTTACTGCAATGTCAATCTGCGCATCCTCTAAGCATAGAATTCCAGTGTAAACTTTAGAGGATCCCCTGCCTAAGGTCTTATTAAAGGCATAATAATAATTAATGTAGTTAGTAACTATATATGAACTAGTCGATAGCCGCGCATAGCGCGGATTTCAATTAATTAATTAATTAATCAATTAATTGATTTTTATTGATTAATTTATTATGTTCTTTTAAAGAATTTTATGAGAGTTTAAAACTATAAGTTGTGTAAATAAGGAAGCTACAAAAGAACTCAACTACTATGAATACAAATCTTAAAGTACACAACTTAGTTATTGTAGTTATGTAAATAAAATGTGAAATATTAAACATGCATACTTAAACACAATACGATATATAGCTATCAATGTAGTTCGTTATCAATTTGTGTAGATTATTCTTTTCCTTTTGGAACTAAGCAAATTCTTCAATAGCATAGGAGGCTCTCTCATAAAAGGAATTTGTACCTTCCCTTCCGAACAACAGAAAAGAAAATCTTGGTTTTGATGTCCTTCTCTTTTTTTCAATTCTTTCTTCAAACCAAAATAAAACATTACAGTATTAACAAACAAATGTAGGTTTGCCAAAATTCCAACCAATGTTCTTGTAGTCCAAAATATTATTATTTTTCTTGGAATTATTTTGATTTGTCAAATGACCTGCGAGGAATAGATTCAATAGTTAATAAAAAGACAACAAGAGAAATTATAATTATTTGTGTTTTTGAATATGAATGCACCATTGTCTCTTGATCAACTTATGTAAACTCCACTTGTGCTTCTCGTTGTTTTGTCCTTGTTCCTTTGGATTTCAGTCTGTGCAATACTATTCATTTGTATTGGAGATTCTACAACATCAATCCCATTTTCTTTGTAATCTCTAGTCACAGGTAGCTCTATCCTTTTGGGATGTTTTTCCTGTCTTTTACTCTTAAGTATTAATTTTCTTTTATGTCTTCTGAATTTACATATTTCAGTTGTATCTTCTGATGTTTTGGTACCATTTTTTGGTACACCACCAGGATTATTGAAATCCATATTAGACATCAAAGATAAAAGCAAGACTAACAAACCACTTCCAATCAATCGTAACTATCAACTGGAAGGACGTAAATAACTTACAGTCAGTGCAACCAAAATGGATTGTAATATCTCTTGAAAGCAGGAATACTGAACTTTGTTATGAGAATTTCGTAAGAGAGAAGGGGTTTAGAGGAAAAGAGGGAGGAAATAGAAAAGCGAATAAATAAAAAATTGAACCACTCTGGGACATATGTATACAGAAACTTTTTTTTTGGTAATTGGCGGTTTTGGAAGAGGACTTTGGAATATCTCTTGAAAGGGTAACCAGTTTTAGTAAGGAAACTGTTTTTTTTTTTTTTTTTGAAGGAAGGTGGCTTTGGGAGAGGGACTGTGGAAAAGAGGGATGCAAGGAACTGTACCACTCTTCAAAAGAGACGACTTTTTTTTTTTGAAATGACACATGTAATAGTTTTAGAGGTTTGAATTTCTTTATAATAGTTTTACTCTTCTGTTCTGGGAGAGGACTGTGGAATATCTTTTGAAAGGGTAACGACTGTGGAATATCTTTTGAAAGGGCAACCGGTTTTGGCAAAGAAACTATTTTTTTTTAAAGGAATGTGGCTTTGGGAGAGGGATTGTGGAAAAGAGGGGTGTAAGGAACTGTATAACTCTTTAAAAGAGACGACTTTTTTATTTATTTGAAATGGCACATATAATAGTTTTAAAGGTTTGAACTTCTTTATAATAGTTTTAATCTTCTGTTTTTTTGTATTTGAAACGACACATTTAATAGTTTTACAGGTTTAAACTTCTTTATAATAGTTTTAAAGGTTTAAACTTTTTTTTTTTCAATCAAATGTGACTTTAGGAGAGGGGACATAATTTACTACCAGGTGTCATATTGTGATATAAGGAGGCAATGTGCTTCTCCTTTTAATATATATATAGATAGTAATGTTCTTGGAAAGTGAAATTTCTTTTAGAGCAATGATATGTATAGTGGCATGCGATGCAACAGACCACCAAACTAGAATTTTTTTTAAAAACTATTTTGCCCCTGTAAGCACAGGACAATATGAATCAGGTCAATTTGTGGGCTGTTTCGAGTAGCGGACACTTCGAATATCAGTTCTGTTATTCCTTTCCCAGCACAATACATACACAGCCCTTTGAACTTGCCAGTTTTTGCCATTTAGCCACCTGAACTTATATTTTTGCCATTTCAACACCTTAACTTGCCAAAAATATAACTTTTAAACCACTTTGTGCACAGCTGGTACAAAATGTGAATTTAATTGCCCAAGAGTGCGTTAATGTAATGAAGTTGACCTGAGACGAAGAATGCCAATGGCATCAACAACCACCAAACCACGCTGACCTTATTTTTGCTTATAGAAGAGAAAGAAAATGAGTGCATTACTTCACCAACCATCCTGGTATAATAACATTCCAAGAACTAGCATTTCTTCACCAACCATATGCAATTATTGTTCAATAATTAAGAAAAGAAAGGAATAAGGAGAAAACTTGTCTTCTCCGTTAAGCAAGTAGCCGTAGCGTGACAATTATCGTCTCTGTTGAGCAAGCAGGTTATCTTCTCTATCACTGCCAACTGATTATAAAGCCATGAACTGGTGATGGTGGATGACGATGATGCTGAAGGAGCTGTGATGGTGACGCTGATGGTGGATGACGATAGTGGTAAATTTTTCATAGATGACTTTGATGAATTTGGAGTTGTAGTTGTGGATGACAGTGGTGGCCAATTTGTGTCGGTCACATCCAGATTATGAAGGGCGAGGGCGGGAGTCAGGCAAAGGGTGATGGTGAAGGTCACAGGAGTCAGGCGAAGGGTGATGGTGAAGGTCACAAGAGTCAGGCGAGGGCGGTGGTAGTGGTTGAAAAAACACAGAGCCAAAGCTTCCTTTTCTAGAGCCAAAGTCAGAATGTCTTTACCAACCATATGTAGTTATTATTCGATGGTGGAGAATGAGAGATTGGAGAGGCCAGGGAGGATAGGGATGTTGAGGGACTTTAGATTGTCTATAGGTTGTAAAAGAGAAGCATTTAGTCATCATTTTTTTACGCTTTGCTTTGGAATAAGGTTCAATTTAGCCCTTAATTTTTTCGTGAAAGTTCAATTTGGCCTAAAATGACTTTTTTTTTTATTTTTTATAATTGAGCAAAAAACTTGCCATTATTATATCATTTTAACCCATTTTTTGAAAAGGAATGGAGTGTGTAACACACCTTTAATTAAAGATGCATGAAATAAAAACCAAACTAAATTAATCAAAAATTAAATCACTTAATGGAATTACTAAAAAAAAAACCTAGATGAGAAAGGAGGCTACCTACTGAATTAAACAAAAAATTGAATCACCTTCTCCCCTGCTTCTCTTACCCCGCCACCTCCTCCATCACCACCTCCGCCGCCTACCACACCACCAAGAAATGCATCAGCATCTCCCTTCACGATGATCTTCCTCTTTTCCCAACAACCAAGACTCCACCTCTTCCTCCTCTGCAGAATTAAGAATTGCAGCAACAAGGTTTGGTTCTGCATTCAAATCAATCGTTTCTTAACTAAATCTTTTATCCCTTTTGAACTCTCCATCCCTACCAATCAGCTTGTTAAAAAAATTAATCAAAAAATTAAATCACAGAAGTGCCATAGATCAAGTAAGTGGTGCTAACCTAAGGCTTAGAAGCTAAAATACCATACAAATTAAAAAAAGCAAGAGGCCACAGAAGCAGAAGTTTGATCCAAATAATTCCCATAAAGAAATAAGGCTTATTCGAGACCATGCAATCACCGTATTCGTGGGCGTACCATTTTTTGAGATGTATCAAGAATTCTAAAAATAAGTTTGGCGGCAGACATGTCTGAGCATCAAGAAACAATGCCACCACTGCGATTATGAGAAAGAATAAGAAGCGTATAACGTTAATTAGCGTCGTTATTACACCCATATTTTTCAATAGAAGAAAGAAGAATTGTAAAGAATGTGGTAGAGGTGAAGATCGTCGATCTCTTAATTCAATATGATGCACTAAAAATGCAATTAGGGCTCTTGATTGTTGTGCTTCATCAACAATGTCTCTAGTGCCATTAGTGCAACCTTTGCCACATCACTCTCTGTCTCCCTTAATGTTTGAACAAGTGGCTTTACTGCATTTGCTTTGATGGGGCTGAATGTGTGTTTTAGTGAACAAGGAGCACCATGGACAATGCATATACATTGATTTTCTAATGAGGTCGAGCAACACCAATGCATGTTTGGGAAAAATTCATCGCATTGAGAAAAGGCACAAATGACTTCGCCTACTTTGCCACAATTGTTGCGTTGCTTATTGACAAGTTAGTTGATTGAGATGGATGGGCAAGTGCAATGGTTGTTCACTTCTTAGCTAATGAGCTAACACTACAATAAAAATGAGAATTTGAGATATCAAAAAAACCTCTCTAAAAGTGAAAAAAAGGTCACTAATAAGTATTTGAGACGAAAATAAAACGTCATAACTGGCATCCCAATAGCCTAGTCATTGATAGTATTTAGAGACAAATTTTGTAAAACGTCTTTAAAACATTGCATTTTGAGACAAAAAAAAATCCCTAAAAGTCTAAGCCAAGTCGACCTGAATTTGAGCCGATCCTATAAGAGACAGAAAAAAACGTCTCTAAAAGTATTATTCTGTGACATTTTTGAATTCATCCCAAAAAATTATATTATATTTAATTTGTACTTTTATTTATTTATTTATTATTTAATAAGCATAATACATAACTAGCCCACTGAACTTGTCAATTTTTGTCATTTTGGCCACTTAACTTAAATTTTTTTCCATTTAAGCCATTTAACTTGTTGATTTTGCTACTTTTAAACCACTCAATGCACAATTTGTGAATTCATGAAGTACGTGCTGTTCAAGCGCTCTGACAGTGTGCCACGTACATGACACATATGAAAAGAATGGTAAAAAAAAGAATTTATAGTTCTTTTGTCTTTTCTCTTTCTTCTTCTGCAACAAGAATTCCTCCTTCCAAAACCCCCAAATTTTTGTTCTTGATTCTTTTCTCTTTCTTGTTCTTTTATCTTTTTTTTTGGAGTAACGCGAATTAAAAAGTTGTAATAATTCCTCCCGTCGATCAAGATCTTTGCCATCTAACCAACACTAGCACCTCCTTAACCAACTCCTTCGCTCACCAATGATAGAGACACCAATGCACATACACTCATATCGCTCACTCAACTCGATGGCATCTTGTTACCAAGAGGAATCATAAAAAATTAAAAGCTCAATAATTAGATTTTTGATAATAGGTGTTTTGATGAATGGGTAATTTGCAAAGGGAGAAGGACCTTTACCGTGATCATGGCATTCGCTCAACATTGGGGGAACTGGATTGATTTTATATGGTGGAGGAGGATTGATTCCACCAACAATGTCTTTACCTTCGGCTCACTTTCACTAGCACTGCCTCTATTCACCTCCATTGTTGCCTTTGTCCACCTTCGTCGCTGCTGTAATAAGAGGTCTCAGGTTTGTCCCTTATTATTTTGTTATGTGATATGTTTTGTTCTCTGGTTAACTTGTTTGAAAGAGTTGCAGTGATAAGCATATATGAGTAACCGATTGATAATTATATAAATGTTGATCATGGTTGAAGGATATTCTTTGATCTTTATCACTGCTGACAATATGGTTTGAGGCTGACTAGATTAGAGTCTGATAAAATCTTAATTGCATGAAATTTCCTTATTACAAATTTGCTTAAAAAGTTTAGTCTTTGTGTTTGGACTGCTTACTTTGACTCTCACTATGAAACTGCTATCTGATGCTATGGTGGAGATTATTATGAGAACTAGAACATATGGTAGATGTTAGTCTTTCTAGTGCTTTGAGTTGCCTAAAGCTTCACCACAATTACATGATCTTTAATACAAATACTACATATATAGAAGGGTTGGAATTTTTTTTCCCACCATATGCTTTCTAGATTATTTTTACTGTCGTTGTTGTTCAGGAATGAAGTAAAGGTCTAGATATGATTCAGTATGTAGAAGGAAATTGCTTCTGTCTCAGCCATGGAAAGGATTGTCTCTATTGATTGCTAAATATGACTCATTAAGGAATGCTCATAAGATGTTTAATAAAATGACTCAGTGAGATTTAAAATGGTTTTGTGGTGTACTCAGGATTGCACAAAGGACTTGCCTCTGTTCTAATGCGCTCATTCGCGCTTGACTTCGCATTTTGTGCCACATCAATATGCAGTGGTTTAAAAGTAGCAAAATCAGCAAATTGAATGGCTTAAATGGAAAAATTTTAAGTTGAGTGGCCAAAATGACGAAAACCAACAAGTTCAGTGGGCTGACTATGTATTATGCCTATTTTAATAATATCTTTTTTTCTTTTATCATTTCAATACTAGTGTCAATAATTTCAAGCAATTAAATATTAATAATATTATTTTATTAATAGAATAAATTTACGTGATAAGTTCAAATTCAAGTTATACTAATATAAACTATCCTAAAATAACTTGAACAATTAATTGAAATGAGGTCCCATCCTTTCTCTTTTTCAAGTTATCCTTTCAGTGGGCTGTCATCTTTCTAAGAGGGGATTAAACCTTCAAAGACAAAAACCTATTCAAACTTAACAAAAACAAAATTCAGATTACACATTACAACACTATAAAGAAACACAAACTACCATAAAAATAAAGCACCAAGCAGCAACCTTCAATTGAACTTTTTTTCATTAATACCAATTAAAAACCCAGCCAACATGTAATTTTCAGTATAAGGAACTGCAACAACATGTTCTACGGAGAAAATCAGCTCACCTCATTTAGAGAAGACTGAACTTTTGAACCAAAGAACACAGAAGCTTATCCCAGTGCAGTTAAAAGAGTTTATCCTGTGAAATTGATTCACTACTTGCCCTGTACAATGTATGAACAGAATTGAACTAAGAAAAAGAAGACGACAAAAAAAAAAGTAACGACTAGCTCTATAATCACTACAATAAAAAAAGAAAATTTGGGACTACTAGCTCTATAACATGTATAAAGTTGTCAAAAAATTACCATAATTGACCATGATCAACTAACAACACAAACACCCACTTCTTTTTTGAACAAGAAATTACAAGAAAAAAGATTAAATCTTTAACTTGTTTATTAACAAAAGCTAACACATTAATCTTGAAACTAAAGAAAGAAATGACATAAATATATTACCTTACATGGTTGTGAACCTAAAAAGAAAAAAAATATATATATATCTGAATTCAACAATATTTTACTCTTTTAAAAAATTAAGACTGCCAAATCAAACAATATAATTTACATCATAATAATCTAAATTTATAAATATAGAAATAATTGCCAAAAAAAAAACTACTTTACTAACTTTATTTAACTACTATGCTGATAAAAAAAGAGCAAAACAAGCTCTTGCGTCAACAAAAAAATGCCCAGAACATTAAATTTGAGAGAAGAGATAAAAAAGAACAAAAAAAAAAAAAAGGAACGTTTACCTTATTGTTGCTACCATTACAAAGCCTTTGAGCTTAGGCTTTATCAAAAGATTTATACTACTGGCATAAATATAAGCACTACACCCACTAGAACTGATGTGCTTTTCACCCAAATTTTCTATGAAATAGTAAACTTAAAGGGCATTAAAAGTTCCAATTTAATTATAAGATAATGCAACATATTTATTGTGCACATTTAGTGATTGCTATTTATAAAATAAAAGATAATTGATGGAAGCTAAAAGGGAGCATGGTGTCACGAACTTAGCCTTTGAGGTTAGCCAAGTCGCACAATACTTAGTCACACTTGCGAGAGAAGTTGAACTAAGTAAGCCTAGATGTGAGCTAGAGAGGATGTTAGGTAAGCAATGTAGGCAGCAAGGGTCTATGACTAGTGTAGAGTAAAGTTGAGAGCACTTGAGTTTGTGAATGTATAGAGCTTTATTAAATTTCTCATCTATCTTTACAAATGAGAGGGGTGACCTTTATATAGGTTTCCCACCTTCTTAATGTATGGCTACAATTAATGGTCCAGACATTTCCACAAACATCTTATGTACAAAGCTTCCCTTACAAGCTACTTTATTTACAAGAGCATGGGAAGTTTCTAAAGTCATGAAGAGTCCTCTTGTATAGGCAGCATATCAAGGGAAACTTTCAGAAGGCAACCCATCTTGCTCCCATATGGGAAGCTTCTAGATAGCTCCTTGGCAAGGCTTGGTAGTATACAGCCTTGGCCATTCTCAACGAGTTTCCAGCACTTTCTAGAGTCTTCCTTTACACACTTATGCACACACATTGGGCTAGGCATGTAGCAGCCTATTCCTCCCATGCTTTAGGCACAAATCTGCTTATGTGCACTGCCATGGACTTGCTTGGCTTGCCAAAATTGGGCAGGCTGTAACAATGGTCTTCCAATTCCAAAGAACGACGTATCTACTATAGAGAAAAATATACAAAATTAAGCAACTCTACAATTCAACTTAGAAACGGCTCATCGTAAGATGCACAAGACAGATTTCATATTTGTGACCAACAAATTAAACAAAAGAGAAAAACATTAATTAAATCAAAGAGAACAACAACAATAATAATAATAATAATAATATGAGCTCAAATCCTTACCATGATCAACATGACCAATAACAGACATATTACAACAAAGCTCATTAACTGTGAACTTCACCTACACACACAACACAACATGAGTTACAATTATCACAAAAAAAAACCAATTAAAATTCTCATACATCCCATTTTTTGACTAGCCTTTAAAAATTTCACTACTAATTTCTTTATAAAATAATAAGACCTACAAAAAACAGAGCAGTGGAGTGGTTTTAGGTATAATGAGCAAAAAAAACTGTAACAAATGGGAAGAAATTAATGAGCAATGCAGTGGTTTTAATTATCAACAATTAAAGCTTTCACCAATCATGTAACTGCTACAACACAAAAAAAAAACCATTTTAACATCGACTACATGAGCAGAAATTAATGGAAATAAAGAAATTTATAGCATCAAATTGATGATATGAACTGAAATTAAATTGAAAATTTTAAGTGAACTGGTGACAAAAGGGTATAGAAGAGAACAATAATTTACCTAAAACGGTTTTGCTTAGCCTCATTTTAAACATGATTTTAGTTCATATCATGTTTTATATGCAATTTCTGCATTAAGTTAGAGAGATGAACTGATTTCAGTGCATTGATTTAAAAATGTCCAATCGTTCCAAAATCAACAAGAGGCTCACTGTAACAGAACGAACAAATTGGATTTTTTTTTTGCAAAAATAAAAACAAAAAAAACAAAGGAATAGAGGATTGAGAACTTACATTATGAGTGAAGGTTGCCATGGATCTCCACCGAAGTTTGAGAACTTAAAAGGAGAAATGAGCATCATTTGACGAGAAATGGCATGAGAAGGAAGAGGAGACAAATGATCCTCTTCGATAGGACCAGTAGATTTGAGAAGAGAACAATAAAAGACGTTTGGAATTAGGGTTTCTTACAGTAGCATACACCACTTCTTTTGATGATCAGAGAGTGAAATTGAAGAAATGTCCACAAGAGAAGCCACAACAGATGTAGCGGCGGTCACACCAGACGACTTTGATAATTCGGAAGCTAAGAGAACTACGAAGGAAGTTGAAAAGGGAGAGAAGAAGCGACAGAGGGGAAGCCCAATTGCACAAGGGAAGGAAGGAAAGAAAAAAATAGACGGAAAAGAAGAGTGGCGGTGATTGAAAAAGAACAAAATAAAATATTAGGGTTAGATAGATATTAGGACAATTTTGAAAAAAAAACCTCTAAAAAATGATCCTTTAAAGACATTATTTAATGTGTTACAAAATAAATTGTCTCTAATTTCATATTTTTTAGAGACGATTTTATAAAATATCACTGAAATTTGATTTTAGAGACATTTTATAAAAACGTCATAAAAATGTCTCTAATTAATTAATTAATTAAAATTTTAAATTAAAAAATATTGAAAATATAAAATTAATGATAAATTTGTTAAGCTAATTTTTAATAAATTGTAAAAAATATTATTTTTATTATTATTAAATTGAAGAAAAAATTTTTATAGAGATAATTTTAAAAATATCATAAAATAAAAGTGAAAATGATAAATTAAGTTAAAATTTTAATTCAAAAATGTTAGAACTATAACAGTGATAATTTTAAATTGAAATAAAAAAATAAAAGTCTATTTAAAATAAATTATTTAAAGATGTTTATAAAATGTCACCATATTTTAATTTTAAAGATGATTTTATAAAACGTCACAAAAGTTTAATTTTTGAGGCGATTTTCGAAAAAAGTCATCAAACGACGTTTATAAAATGTCACTAAAATTTAATTTTAAAGGCGATTTAATAAAACGTCACAAAATCTTAATTTTATAGACGATTTTCAAAAATGTCGTAAAAAAGTATCATTAAGCGACGTTTATAAAACGTCATGAGCACTTTTAGAGACAATTTTAATGTGACGGGAATATTTTTGGAGGGAGTGGGAATTTGTGTGCCCTTTTAGAGACGATTTTTGTAAAACGTCCCAAATTTTAATATTTAGAGACGATTTTTAAAGCGTTGCAAAAATAAAATGTCTCTAATTTCACATTTTGTTGTAATGTAAGCTTGGAGAGAACTCGAACTAGTGATGGATACAATTCAAGCTTGCCTACTTATTGTTGTAGTTCAGGCTTTGTTGGTTCTGTGAATCATAAAAATGCTGCTAAAGCATTCTCCAGTAGAGATACATCTACTTTAGCAGGTCCTTTCATCCCATCGCATTCCTCTTCTCCGCTAAAGATTACCTCACAAATAGCTTTTAATGCTTATGATTTATGCAATATTTCATCAATATTGATGCCATCCTTAGGGAGCTGGCTGATGATTGCAGTAGCAAAGGACCTTTCTTCAACATCCACTGAATAGGTTAGGATCACTACTAAAGTATTAATGGTTGTTTCTTTCCTAGGGGATGGTGGGAGTGAAACCCCATCTAGATGACCATCTGATATACAATGTATGAGTTTTAATACCCATCTTCTCGCTGGAGGTTTATCACTATCAAATATAGAAAATAGATTAGCAACTACATCCCTATTGGATCGGATTATCGTTATATATCATCTAAATTGGGTTTCTTGATTTATTATTCTTTCTCCCTAAATTCAAAAAAAATTTGGGGATGGATATTGTCATTTCGTGGATTTTGTAGTCTAGTGAATTGAATTGCTAGACATACAAAAGGCAACTGTTGAAGTGAATTGCTTGAAGTGAATCAAATTGCTTGAAGCAATTGTTGCAAGTGGCCTTGGAAGTGGTGCAAGTGGTGGAGCTGGCAGAGGTGGTGGCTTTGGAAGAGTTAAAGCTGTTGATTATTTAATGCAATTTTTGTGGATTATTATCAATGTTAATTTCTATTGTTTAACCATTTTTTAAGTTCTTTTTAGTGTTTAATCAAGAGGTGTATTACACTCTTTATTATTTGTCAAAAACTGCTTTTAAATGATACATTAAGTGCAAGTTTTGTGCTAAATTATAAAAAAAGGTCATTTTGGACCAAATTGAACTTTCATGAAAAGTTCAAGGGCTAAATCAAACCTTATTCCTTTTACTTTTTATTTTTTTTGTTTCATACGTGTCATGCTTACATGGAACCCTGTCAGACGAGTGTAACACATGTGCCTCTTCTATTTGCTTATTGGGCGGCAAATGGTTTAAAAGTTGTATTTTTGGTAAATTGAGGTATTCAAATGGAAAAAAATGTAAGTAGAAGTGGCTAAATGACAAAATCTGGCAAGTTTAGAGGGTGAAAAATTGCTATGTATTGTGCCTTCCTTTCCCATTTGCATGCCCCTTGTATATGGGGTTATATATGTATGTAACTTTAACAAAAAAAATTGTCTTTTAGTTCCCATGAATTTTACTACTAGTGACATCTCTCACGGTTCTTGAATGCATTTGTTGCTTCATGCAGTTCCTGATATCTAAGTTCTCGAAAGTTAACTTCAATAGTACTTAAATTGGAAGAGTGCTTCCTTCTTATAAATCTTCGTGTAGCTGGATGGTAGTTGAAGGCAATGCCTTCAAACAGGCAAAGACATTACCTTCAAACAGACAATAAGATTTTTTTTAACAAGTTTAGTTATAACCAAGTATTTTTTAAGAGGAGGGAATGAGAGGATTCAGACCTTTCCCTCCTACAAGAGTGTCATATAGTTACTAACACTGGACTAGTTGGAAGCTGACGCAATAACAATAAGACTAATTTTTAGAAATGCTCGAACATTAAAATAATTTTTCTTCGTACCTTAAGGTTTGCAAGAATTGCTAATCTTCATTGCTACCTTGATTAAATGATTTATTCATTTTTCTTTTGGAAAACTAATTTTTCAAATACTGATGGCAAAAGCAGTTGGACGAATTAACAAAGATGAAATTGAAATATCAGATACAGGTACATGAATGTATATTCATCATCTGTACAAGAAATGTCTGCAGTTCTCCAACCACATGATTTATATCCCTTGTGCATAAGGATGTTTCAACTGGGTCCTTCACGCTGCCATAGTTGGGGATACTGGACCATATTTGCAGTAACTGTTAGAAAATAATATTAATTTTAATAAATTAATATTACTTTATTTAGGTTGAATGAAAAATTGTTTTAAAACATTTTCTTGGGCTCATGTCTTTTTGTTTGTCTCTTAGGAGGGTTATATCTTTTTATTTTATTATTCTTTATATAAATATAGACTTCTAGCAATAGATGATTAGAGGATTAATTTCTTATGTATCTTCTTCATTCTTTATCAAAATCTTCAATTTATCTTAAGAGAGTTAATATTTTTTTTTTTTTTTTTATATTGGAGTGCTATTTTTACAAGAAGAAATCATTTTATCCTAAGAGACAATTATTGCAAAACCCTTAGCACTAGTGGGGAACAAATTTATCTTAAGATTTTGATTATAAATTTTTTTATAAATTTTATTTTCTTAAGTTTATTGTTTATATTTTATATAATAAAATATCTACTAGTGTTTTGTTTTGTTGTGTGTTTTATTTGGAATTTTAACGACACCGAAAATAATAATCTTAAGACAAATTTATTCTTTGATATGACAGTAACGTTTTTGTTGAGACCCTGTGGGATGCTTTAAGGTTTCAATTAATTGTATATGCTTTGGTTTTTGCAAATTCAAAAAACCAAATTTGTATTACTCTACCATAAGTGTCAGATTACAATTCATGTGATTGTCATTCTTTTTATTTATTTACAATTTATTTTTTATTTTTTAATATTGTAAAAGTAGTTTTTGAATTACATTTTGTTTATGTAATGTGACCTTCACTTTACATACAAGTTTTATTTACAATTGTCATCTTTCTTTAATTTTTTTAAGAAATGTTTTCTACTGTTATATATATTTATTTTTAAATGTTGTGAGTAGTTTTCGATTAGGCCAATATTTACTGTTGTTTTTGATTGTTTACTATATAATTACTTAGTTTGTGTGTTTGGGCCAATTTGTTTGGTTGTCTACTGTTATATATAATATTGTCTTTGGTTTTAAATACTTAAATGTTGCAAATGACGTTATGATTACTTTGCATAATATTTAATTATTATAAAAAAAGCCTGCAATTTTTTTTTAGTTTCTTATTTTAAGTGTCATTATTATTATTATTATTTATTTTTTCTTTGATTACAGAAATGGGCCTTAATCCTACAACATTTGTGACACCAATTGGTGAAAAATTCAAGAAGTTCAATGGCGTGGACTTTAAAAAATGGCAACAAAAGATGTTCTTCTATTTAACAACTTTAAATTTAGTTAAGGTGTTAAAAGAAGATGAACCAAAAGCCAAAAAAAGTGATGACATGCAAGTAATTGTTGCTATTGATGCTTAGAAGCAATCAGATTTTTTATGTAAGAATTATATTCTTAATGGCTTGGATAACATATTGTATAATGTGTATAGTCCTATTCCAACAGCCAAAGAACTTTGGGAGTCCTTGGAAAAGAAATACAAAATCGAGGATGCTGGCTTAAAGAAATTTGTGGTGGGCAAATTTCTTGAATATAAAATGGTTGACTCTAAGACAATTATGAGTCAAGTCAAAAAATTGCAAATTATTCTCCATTAGATACACGCTGAGAAAATGGTTCTAAGTGAATCTTTTCAAGTTGCTGCAATTATTGAAAAATTGCCACCATCTTGGAAGGATTTCAAAAATTATCTCAAGCATAAGCGAAAGGAGATGGGAGTTGAAGATCTCATTGTAAGGTTGAGAATTGAGGAAGATAATAGAAATACTGATAAAAGATTAGGAAAGACACCTATGGAGTCTAAAGCTAATCTTGTGGAGCAACTACCTAGTAAGAAAAGAAAGTTTTATGGAGACAAACAAAAGGAAAGTAATCCTAGAAAATTTAATGAAAAATGTTATGTTTGTAATAAATAGGGACATAGAGCCAAGGATTGCCGATCCAAAGGACAATCAAAAAAGTGCATATGACTGAGGAAGATAATATTTCTTATGGATTTTTTGATCTTATGCTTTCAGCAGTGGTTTTAGAAGCAAACTTAGTGGATAACCCAAAGGAGTGGTACATTAATACTGGAGCCACTCGCCATATTTGTTCTGAAAGGAATAGTTTTTTTACTTTTGTTAAAGTCAATGGTGGAAGAGAACTATACATGGGTAATTCATCCAAGTTAAAAGGAGTAGGCCTTGGAAAAGTGGTCTTGAAGATGACTTCTGGCTAAAGAGCTTGTGCTTAATGATGTACTCCATGTGCCTGACGTTCACAAGAATCTTGTATCTGGTTCATTGTTGAGCAAACATGGGTTTAAGTTGGTATTTGAGTCCAATAAATTTGTATTCACAAAAAATGGCATGTACGTAGGAAAGGGGTATATGAAAAGTGGCCTCTTTAAGATGAATGTAATTTGTGATTTTAATAATAATAAAACCACATCTTCTGTTTATTTAACTGAGTCTTCTATATTATGGCATGACAGATTAGGACATGTAAATTATAATTTATTAAGAAAACTAATGAATTTAGATTTACTACCTAAATGTCATATTGATCATAATATTAAATGTCAAATATGTGTGGAGGCCAAATTGACAAAAGCTCCATTTCATACAGTTAAGAGGAGCTCAGAACCTTTGGATTTAATTCATAGTGATATATGTGATTTAAAGTTTATACAAACTAGGGGTGGAAAAAAGTATTTTATTACTTTTATTGATGATTGCACAATATTCTGTTATGTATATTTGCTAAGAGGCAAAGATGAAGCTATTGAAGTGTTTAAGCATTATAAGAATGAAGTTGAAAATCAACTTAGTAAAAGAATAAAAGCAATAAGGAGTGATAGAGGTGGAGAATATGAATCACCTTTTATGGAATTTTATTCTGAACATGGCATTATTCATCAAACGACTGCTCCTTATTCACCTCAATTTAATGGCATTGCAGGACACAATAATTGAGCTTTAAAAGAAATGATGAATGCTATGCTGATTAGTTCTGGTTTACCTCAAAACTTGCGGGGGGAGGCTATTCTCTCAGCTAATCACATTTTAAATAAAGTACCACACAAAAAGAAAGAGAAAACTCCAAATGAATTATGGAAAGGAATGAAGCTTTTGTTAGCATAGATGTGCCCTAGTGTCATTCTAGTAATGTAAATTGGCATTGTAAATTATCCCTAATGGTAATAAAATATTCATTTAAATAAAGTGTTTATTTATTTGAGTATTTACCCTTTTAGCATTATGTTAAATAAATTTATTATCAAGAGTTGATAATATGAGTTATAAATTTATTTAGTACATATGCTATAAATAGTTCATAGTTATATAATTGATATTTGGGTAATATTAATTAGACTATCACCTTTGTCTATTTTCCTTGATTAGTATGTGATACTAATAGTGGGAGGTAGTGAGTCTCATACTACTTGATATGAGATATCAGAATAGACATGTGTATACTCATGTGATGGGTGGATCGAACAGTGATGTTAGATATGTGATTGCGAGGATATTCACTTATAGTTAACAATCACAATCTAGGTCATAATAGTGCATATAGTCCTTTGACTTGAGGTGACATGGTCATCCACAATTGAGTGGTTAGAGTTTATTATCGCTTACATACTTGTGTTAACCACGCATGGGTATATGGCGTATAGTGGCTCTAGTTAGTCAAATGTAGGAATGAGTGTTTGACCAAGAAGGGATTCATTACCTGGAGTGAACCAGGATAAGATCCAGAGCTATCTAAGTCTTTTCTTGATTAATGAGTTCCTGGCCAGGACAAATATAATAGTTTGAAAGGGTTTCAGTGCTAGAAAGAGTTTCTAGTATTTGTTATGTTTTATTAAGAAATAGAACTTGAGATAAGGTCAAATAATATAGCTAATAGAGGTTGACTAATCCTTGACTCTAAGCTATATTGGGATCTTTTAATGAAAGGATTTTAGTGCACGGTGATCATGACCAAAGGGTTTGTGTGAATTAATAAATACATTCATATCTAAATGGGTAGTTGTGATATCGATGTTAGGGATCACTCACAACTTATAAGAACTAAACGTGAATAATAGGGATTTTCACATTTATACTTGAAAGGAGTTTCAAATAATATCAAGTGTTGATATTATCTTCTCATTACCAATTAGACATGGACCTAGTAAGTCACACCTAAAAGGTTTCAACAAATGTCTAAGTATATTAATCTAATTATTGATTAAAGAGTTTAATCAATTAATTAAAATTAATGAAATTGGATTTTTACTTAATGTAATGATTTTAGCATATCATGAGATCTAATTTCAATGAAAGGTTTAATTATTAATTTATGCTTAATTAATATAAGATATTAAATTAATAAGGTATATGTTGTTTAATGGCCCAAGAGTTATGGACCTAGGCCCAAAAGTGTTTTGGGCTAAAGATTAAACCAATTAAATTATAAAGCCCATGTGTATATACATAAGCCCACTTGTTTAATGGAATGGGCTTTGGGCCAATAGTTGGCCCAATGATTTAGCCCAACTCCATTAAAAAATATATATTTGATTTTTTAATAAATCAAATATTAATAAAGATATTAATTAATATATATAGATAAGTCAATAATGTTGTAGAGAAATTACAAGAGTTGTAATCTCTACATTTTCCACTTTGGACTTTGTTGACTCATCAAGATATTTGTTAATTAATCATGACATGTGGGACCTTGATGATGATAATTTTCTCTAATATCATCACTTATCAAAATATATCTAAAAAGTGTTTTTTTGATATATATATATGAGATAGTTAGTGGAAAAAGATGGGTGACATAAGATATACATAAGGAAAGAAAAGATACAAAAACATATACAATAACCTTAAGAGAATTCTTGCAAGGATCAAATGAGAGTATATGCTTGAGAAGTGAAATAGAGAGGTCTCTTGCTACTACTTGATCAAGACAAAAAAGGGGATTAGTTGAAGCTTGGTGTCCCAAGCTAGAGGTCTCACATTTGGGAGACTTGGAGTTGACTCAAGAGTTGAATCAAGAAGCCAACCATTGTAGTAGTAAATTTATGGTCAACACCAAACTTGGAAATTAGTAAGTTTTCTGTAACTTATATATATCCTAGGTTGTTGATCACATGATATATATGTTATTTGGACATTAGTTATGTGTTAATTGCAATTTGGATCCTAGGGATTGGAATTCTTGATGAGATCAAGGATTATGTTGTGTAAATTTTTGAAATTTTTCTAACTTTGCATTTGATGTTTAAGTTGCATAATCAATTCCTAACAGTGGTATTAGAGCTCCTCTTTGCAATTTTCACGTACTAATTGATGATAGTTACAAGTGTTGTAACTAAAAATGCAATGGTTGCATCCTAATTGATATATGTTTGACATATGTGGATGGTTGCATCCTAATTGACATATGTGTTAGTTGCATAAAAATAAGATGTAAAATTAACCTTAGAACGCTAAGGATTTGATGTAATTCACAAGAGTTGTGAAAGGGAGGCTTGAAGAGTTCAAGTGAAGATGGAGGTATGCTGTCACGAGTCAACACCACTGTATCGACTCAAGTGTGACTCGGCATCAGATGTCTTTATGCCAACTCGGCACAGTCCCTGCTTCAATATTTGATTTCAAGGTTATTTTATAATTCTAAGAGTTAGAATGAGTTAGGTCCATGATCACTCCATATTTGTGCATCATTAATGCATGTTTTATAAATATATGTGATATAATTCAAGCATGCTATATGTGATGCTATCCTATATACATATGAGATATGTATATGTGTAATTATGCCATGTTTAGTATATGTGTGATGTATGCAATATTAAAATGGCTAATTTGCAAAGTGAGACCTCACATAAAGACCCAAAAATCTTCCAACCTTAGCAGATCCACTTATTAAAGGTTTATCTAGAGATTAAGTAAATTGCTCATTGAGGGGAATGAGATTAAAGCCTATGACTAAAGAGATTTTATAGTGGTAACCCAACCTAGCTAACTAGAGATCCTAATATGTAGGTTCAAAAGGGACAACAAAACTATGAAAACTCGGTAAAAGCAATTTGGAGCTCACCACTCCTACCCATTTCTATGATGAAAATTGCTTCATGAAGTATGTTCTCGGATAAGCTATGCTTTTAATGGTTCATAAAGAATATATGGATCACCTATGTGAGTGTAAAATTGGGGTCGATTTTATGAGAATTTTAAGGCTAAATTCTTTAAAGCACTCATGAAACCAGGAGTTGTTCAGGGCCATAATGAAACACAATCGTGAAAACTAAATAATATTCTAAGATATGTTGTGTAAATATTGTTGCTTTGATTTAAACCAACGGTTGAATAGTTCAAGACATCATGTTCACTAGTTAACCAAGTAAATCCAATAATATTTACTAAGTAAGGTTCAAAGCCAAAAGCTACCTTACCATTACAACATATCTTATAATAACTTACTGTCAAGTGTCTGCATATTGTTGAGTACTTATTCTTTCAATTTCCATTCATGTGGGGGATTGTTAGAAAACAATATTAATTTTAATAAATTAATATCATTTTATTTATGTTGAATGAGAAATTATTTTAAGACATTTTCTTGGACTCATGTCTTTTCA
>CATIWM010035983.1:0-22727 GCA_949671775.1 Mallotus repandus | reverse complement strand
ACAAGAACCGTTATCATGTTAATTGCAATTCATAATCAAAATGTCTCCTTTCCTGGAGAATTACTGATAGCCCATACTGATGATCATTTCATACCCTTAAAACTGGAAACTGGAAAATATTGAGAACTTTAAAACATTGGTGCAACTCTTCTCTCGGAAATAAAACGCAGAATTAAAACCAAACTAGTAAAAGACACTTTCGAAAGTGAACTAATAAAGCCTTTATTCTCCTTACCAACGTTTATCACGAAATTGGCCAATTGCTAATGTCACTTGGACGGGCCAGCAGCAAGGGGTGGAGAAGCCACAGGAGTGATGGAAGCGGAGGGAGAAGCTTCTGCGTAATCACAATAGCCCCTGAGTATGTTTCCTTGCTCAGCAGTGAAACCAATGGAAGCAAGCATAGCAGGCCAGCAGTTGTGAGTGATAGTAGAAATTGCACGGCAGCAGTCAGCTCCAATGTTAATGTTAGTCTGGCCATTAAGGAAAAAGAGAATGATTTCATTTGAGCAAGATTTGATCTCAACCAATGCATTCCAGCAGTCAACTAGACTAGCATTCGCCTCAGGTGTTGCATCAAGGTTGTTGCTCGGCTTGAAGAGAGCGTCCCTAGCCGCAGTGGCACTTGCTAAGGTCAATGTGAGACCCAGAAGAAGAGAGAGAATCTTGAAAGACATTATATATCAATAAAGCCTTTTGGTGCTTGATGAGCTTGTTTATCAGACAAAAGAGGATGAGTGGAGATGTATATGTAAAATTAAGGAGGGTCTTGAGAGTGCATTTATACAGATTTGGTGAGGAAGAGGATAGGACTTGTAATTAGAATTTAAGAGAAGATGATGAGCTTGGAGGACTTTAATAACTGATTAAAGATAAAGAAAGTTAACAGTCATATTAAGCTAGGGGATGGGAATTTCAACAATCTAAGACACTCAGCTAGCTGAATCATTTGGACCTCAACAGCTAGAACATTTTTTTTTTCTTCATGCTTTAAGTTCTAATTTTGGCACATCTTATAGGTTGCAGTTTTTTACTAAATTTTTTAAAAGCAGTTTTTCTCCCAAACAAGCTTTTTTTTTTACTATAAACTCTATGTTATATTTTTTTGAAAATCTTTTTAGAAAATAGACTTTATTTTTCCAAATCAAACAGGCCCTAAAAATTTATATATATAAATATATAATTTTAGTAGCTATTTCTAAATTAAATTTTATTTCCTATTTATTCTTAGGAAACATTTTCTATTTTTATTTTTCAAGTTTTCTTTTGTTTTTTCTTTCAATTTTCCATAATCTAAATAGAAAAAGGAAACAAAAAATTATGTTTATTTGTTAACTTTTCATTTTACAATTTTTTATGTTTTTAAAATTTTAATTTTTAATGAAATTTAATATAATAATTTTTATTTAATATAATCATTATTGTTATGATTTATTTAATAGTATTTAATATTAAACCTATTTATTTTATAAAAAATTTTAAATTGACTTATTTAAAAAGAAATTACAATATATCTATTGCATATAATAATTTAAAAAGAAATTACAATATATCTATTGCATATAATATAGTTTACATAATAAATTAAAGTTATAATAATTAGAAAATAACTGTAAATTTATTAAATTAATATATTAATCCCAGATAAATTTATATTGCTTTTCAAAATAATTATTCATCTATGGTTAGAACATAATTAAATCAATAGTCAAATAATAATCATGAAAATAACATAAATCACTAAATTAAAATAAATCAAAATAATTTGTTTTAAATTATAGAAAATTCAAAATCATTTTCAATGATTATAATTGAACTATTATAACTCTAATTCATCAGGTAAATGAAAACTATACGAACTCTTAAAAAAATAAAATAAAACTATGCGAACTCTTTGTTTAATGTAGACTAGACTTGAATCGCGTTCGATTAAATAAAAAAAGGAGTTGGATCATGTTCGTACTCCTCAGATGGGTTATTGCCACACGTCAATCATCATTCTTTTTTATCATGGATTTTTTTTTTTTTTGAACAAGTTTTTTTATCATGGATTGATAGGTGAAATAATGGATATATTAGGAAGATTCCATACCAATAAAAATACTTGATCATACGGGAAAACATGTTTTTAGTAGTTTTTTAAAATATCTGTTATAATTTAAATTTTTTTTATCAAAAGTGTTATAATTTAAAATTTTTGAAAATAGTCTTTTACTTTTTTAAATTAAAAATATCAAAATTAAATAATAAATACTATTTTCTGATTTTCTTTAAATATTTTTTAAAAAAACATATCTTATTTTCCAAAACTATTAAACTCTTTAAAAATAATTTTTATTTTATTTTTTGTTTGAAAAAAAATTTTCTATTTTTCTTTTCAAGTTTTCTTATATATATATATATATATATAACATAAATAAGTAGTTATGATTGAAGTTTATTTGGTTTAATTGTTCATAATAACATTTAGCTATTAATTGATATCTAATAGTCGGTTTTGTAAAAATTCATTAGTTGTTATAAGTATGTTAAATTATCATTAAGGATATAATTTTATTTTTTAATATGATTTTATATATTTTATAAATATTTTTTTATTTAAATTATTCAAAAATAATATATATATATATATATATATATATATATTATTTTAAACTAATTAAAATAGAGTTTTAAATTTTGGATTTCACTAATATAAATTTTTTAAAATTTATAAATAAAAATATTATAAATTTTAATTATTTCTTTTTATTTTACTATAAATTATAAAAAAAAACAATTTTATAAATTCAATATAAAAGAAATTATTTTTTATTAGTTATTTTTTAAAATTAGTAGAATTCAAATAAAAAATAAATTTGAATTTGCTATCGGTTGGTAAAAAAACTCAAAACATAGCCGATAAAAACCAAAGTTCATAAGAGTTAAAACAATCTTCGGCTATTGATTTTTAAACTAGGCAAATGCCCCGCGCTGCACAAGTAAATTTAATTTTTTAAAATTAATTGTTGTAAATTTATAAAATTTAGTAATGCTATTTGTTTAATATTTTGCTTAGGAAAAATTATTGAAATAAATATCTTGCACGTCTTTATATTCACCACACATAAATTGTTGAATATTTTTGTTATCAAACGAATATTGAGATCTTTTAATTTTGTAAAAATTTGTTTATGGAATGAATATTTTAATTGATATAGGAACCACAAATTGAGACTTGTAATTTTAGATTTTTTGATTTTATCTATGTGCATAGACTTTGATGACATAATTCATGAATGGTTCATGACCAATTTAAACATCACAGCCACATATTATGACAAATATAGCCGAAATGGACCAATTTTTAACCCTCCAGATCTCAGGAGAGAGTTTGAATTTGCAAGAATCAATCTTCACTTCATTCCTTTCATTTGGAAGCAATGTTCTTTTTAAATTATTTGTGTGTTATTTATTTGTTTGTGCTTATTGTCTAATAAAACAATTAACTTCAAATCTTAAAAAACTCAAAATTTTCGGAGTATAGTGAGTGTACTCTTGATTTAGAGAAAATCAAAATCAAGCATAAAACATAAGTTAATAGCTCAACATCGATCAACTAATTGACCACTAATTTTGTTTACAAATTAGATTGTCCTATACACATTCGACAACCTAGCTCACCAAACTGATCATGAGCTTCCACACTGTCCTCTGATAGGTGAAGAACATCCAATTTATTTTTCAGAATTTATGTGGCATTGAGTAATCACACCAGTTGATTCGACTGTGAATATAAAATTGTGTTTCTTAGCTACAAAAGCTCTAGCTTCTCCATAGAATTTGCTTTCTCGATTGCTTTAACATCATAAGTTTATGCTTAAGGATGAGCTACTTCAATCTTTACAACAACTGGTAAGAAATAAAGACATCAATTTAAACGACATATACTAAAAGAAGGTAGGCAAAAGCATGAAAGATACAATCTCAGAATACACAAGACAGCATATCATAGACATTTATGCTGCAGATTTTGAAATCATTAATTACAGTAGGGTTGAGCATATATAACACAGATGTGCCATATTGGCAAAAAAAAAAAGTCTATTTTCGCATATGAATTTTAATTAAATGTGTTTGTGATGTAAATTACATATATAAAAGAAAGCATTTGAAATTATCAACGAGAATGAATCATAATTGATCCACTTGGTCAATCTATTTTTCAATTTCGTGGAAGCTAAGATATTACAAAACTTTCTCAGTTGGTTCCTAACCATATGGAATAGAACTAATGTACACCACAAACATTGAGAACTCTTCAAGTTGGACTACTGGAAAAAGAACAGCATGTGCGACATTGAAGTTCAATATAAAGTAATCATAGTCATAAACTAATTTATAATCCAAAGTAAAGAAATTTTGCAATATATGATTTAATGGTTTAGTTTGAAAAACATGCATTATGCCTACACGCACAGAAAGTAAATGAGCAAACAAGACTAAGTTCAATGTTTTCAAAGGAAAACTTCAAAGACAACAAAATTGGTATGCAATTTTGATTTTGGTAAAGAAGCACAAGTGTAGTCCAATGAAGGGCAAAGTATTTGATCATGCATAGACTAACACAATGTAGCAATTATGAAATAAATGAAGCAACAAATAATTTTCATTTAAAGTATCACCATAAAAGCATATAAATTAACAAATAATTTTCACCAAGAGTATCACCGATAGCCACTATCGATTTATGTTGAGGTAATCTCATTTTGACATACTCTTAAATTTTCCCTCTCTGCTCACTAGTGCCATCATTTGTATGGCTTACTAAAAAATCTCTAGTGAATAAATCATTTAGCTGACTAAACTTGATGTTCATGTTAAAAAAATCTCCAAATTGAATAAAACTTTAGAATCCAATCTCATGTTAAATCAATAGAAATCACCATAAAATAGTAGCGAAAGCATACCTGAATCCATGATTAATTTCTTAAAGCAGTGCGGCTAGCTTCTAAGCTGGTACGTTTTCGAAGAGAATACCTTTAGGTTTTCTCTCTATATCTTTTCTAATTATGGATTTTGGAAAGAAACAGAATTATATTGATACATATGACCTAGAGACCATGACCACCTAAAGATAAATAACTTTCCTGTTATCTTTTGGTATTTCTATTTTATTCCATCATTAAAATAGAAATTACCTATTAGTATTTACACATTAGAGGCCCTACACCCTTTAAATACATTAAAGTCCAAATTATCACTTTTAAATGGGCTCACCTTATATGACAATCTGCAATGCTTAATTATTCACATATAAGCCCAATGTTGGATTAAGGATCCAACAATCTCCCACTTGGGCTATATGTGTAACCTTATAATTATGCACCGCAAAAAAAAAGAAAAAAAACCGTATGAGATCAACTTTATTAGTCATTACAAAAATGTATTTATAACTAGACTTTGTTATATTTATCATAACTCGGCTTATTAATGGTCACATATGTCAATATAACTCATTGACATTGATCATGATATGGATGTGTAACATGACAATTTCATGCAATGTGATCTTAACATGCCAATTTTCAACCGGTCCACCTTAAACTTTAGTGAAATCAAACATACTGAAATCAGAGTATGAATAAATCAAAAACTTTATTTCTATAGAAAATGACCAAAATAACCAAAATCTTTAAACCAAAATGCATTGTCTATATCAAAAAAGCATAAAAAATAACAAACTCCCATTAAAACTTAATATCCTCAAATGACATAGCACCCATACGAGTAGTGTGCTCATAACTTTGGGTAGTACTCCCATAGTAAGCGGATTCGCAATCATGGAGTTTGTTCTGATTTGCTCTCTAGACAATTGTCCATTGTGAACTCTTTCTTTAACAACAAGGAACTTAATGTCTATATGCTTTAACTTGTCGAGCTCTTGTTATTGTTAGAATATAAAACTGTTGACTTATTGTCACAAAATAACTTGAGTGGCCTTTCAATACCATCCACTATATGAAGTCCTATGATAAAATTTTGTAGCCATATTCTATGATTGGATACCTTATAACATGTTATGAATTCTGCTGCCATGGTAGAAGAGGCTATAAAAGACTATTTAGCACTCTTTCAGCTAGTAGATAGATATAGTCTGATGTAAATTCTAATATGCTATCTTAGTATCTAGCAAAATTGGAATCAATATACCCAATGATATCAAACTAATCTGACCTCCGATATGTGAGCATGTAATTATTTGTTCTCTATAGGTACTACAAGACCAGTTTGACTACTTTCTAATATTCTACTCCCAAATTGCTTAAATATCTGCCAAGTATTCCAGAAATGTACGCAATATTCGAACACGTACAAACTTAAGTATACATCAAACTCCCTACTATTGATGCATAAGGAATCTTTTATATATCCTTTTCCTTAAAATCATTCTTAGGGAACTATTTAAGACTAAATTGATCTCCTTAGCCACAAGGGTAACATCTAGTTTATAATCCTACATGCCATATCTCTTGAGGAACTTTTTAATATGGCCCTTTTATGATAATCTAAGATTTTCTGAGTGCAATCTCGGTGGATGCCTAACATAAAAGAGGCGCCACCAAGATCTTTCATCTTAAATTTTTTAGTTCCTTACAATAAGCATATATCGTTGCTGGCAAGCAAAATGTCATCAACATATAAAACCAAAAAAATATACTTTCTTCTACAGAACCTATGGTATATATAATCATCAACCAAATTCACCTCAAAACCAAACGAGATGATCATTTTATGAAACTTGAAATACCATTGTCAAGATGCTTGTTTGAGTCCATCTATGGATTTCTTAAGTTTAAGAACCATATACTTTAGGTCTCCATAAATAAAGTTTTCTAGTTGCACCATGTACATTATTTTATCAATGTTTCCATTGTGAAAAATTGTCTTTACATCCATTTGATGAAACTCAAGATCGAAATATGCCACTAAGGCCATTACAATCCTAAAAGAGTCTTTTAAAGAAATTGGAGAGAAATTCTTTTTATGATTAATGTCTTCTTTCTGTGTAAAGCCCTTTACAACAACACATGCCTTGTACCTCTCCACATTGCCATTTGAATCCCTCTTAGTTTTGAATATCCATTTTTAACCAATAGGTTTCGCACTTTCTAGCAATAGGACAAGATCCCATACGTCATTTTCTTTCATGGATTTATCTCCTCATTCATGGCATCAATCCACTTTTGAGAATTAGAATTTTCTATGGCTTGACAAAAGTTAATTGGATCATCTTCCATCACTCTAATGTAAGCCTCATGTTCTTAAAGAAATATAATATAGTCATCTGGTATTTCACTTCTTCTTTCTCTTGTGGATCTCCTTAATGGTGTAGGTTCTTGAGGTGGTAGATTTTATTCTTCTGGAATAATTTCTTGAATGGGAGGTTCTCCAATATTGTCCTGGTGTGTTATGTCTTAAACAAAGTCAGGAATAGAATCCTAATCAATGCCAATAGCACCAATGGGAATATCAATATATTCCTTTTCAAAGACAAAGTCTTTAACTCTATCTCCCCCTGCAAACTCAATATTCTCAGAGAACTAGGCATTTCCCAACTCAAAAATTAACGTAGTTATGGGATCATAAAACTTATACCCCCTAAATCTTTTAGAGTATCCAATAAAATAGTAACTAACCGTCTTTGAGTCCAATTTCTTTTCATTATGCCTGTAAGGCTTTGCCTTGGCTGGACATCTCCAAATATGCAGGTGCTTCAAACTGGGCCTTTTACCAATCCAAAGTTCGTAAAGGGTTTTGGTAGTTGCTTTTGTTGGAACCCTGTTAAGGATATTTGCTGCAATATTAAGTGCTTCTCCACTGAGTGATTCTGGTGAGGCAAAATCAGAAATCATACTCCTCACCATGTCTTTAAGCGTCTTGTTTTATCTTTTAGCAATACCATTCATAGTGGGTGAAACTGACATAGTGTACTGTGGGACGATACTGTATTCCTCTAGGAATTTAACAAATGGTCCTAGATGTTGTTCACCTAAACCGTCATATCTACCATTATTGGTGTGCATTCGGTTGGTTTGGTCGGTTTTAGGCTATTTTTTAACCAAACCGAATTAATCGAACTGAACTAAACTAGAATCAAACCGAACCGAATAAAACCAAAAAATTGAACTGAACTAAACTGAATTAACCAAAATTTTTTAAAATAAAAACTGAACCAACCAAAATAACATAAAGTTTAAAAAAAATTTCAATTATTTTAATTTTTTATTACATCATTATAATATTTAAAATTAAAAAAAGCAATAAAATAATAAAATTCGGTTCACCAAATTTTTTGAGTAGAAAACTAAACCGAACTGAACTAAAAATTCTTTTAAAAATCAAAAAATTTACTCAAGCCAACCGAACTAAACCGAATTGGGTCGGTTCAATTTTCAGTTCAGTTAATTTGAAAGGCTTGCACACCCCTATCTACCATAGTATTCACCACCGCTGTCAGATCTAACGCCTTTAATCCTTTTACTAAGTTGATTTTCAACCTCAGCTTTGTAGCTTTTGAACACATCCAATGATTGTGACTTTTCATTAATGAGATATATATAGCCATATCTAGAACAATCATCTATGAACATTATAAAATATTGTTGACCATCTTAAGCAGCTATAGGAAATGGCCCACAAATGTTTGTATGTATGAGTTCTAAGACATCTAAAGTCCTATTGGCTTTAAATATCCTTTTATTTGTTTGTTTCCTCTTAATATAGTTAACACATAAATCAAAATCTGTAAAGTTTAAGGGGTTAAGAATTTCATCTGACACAAGTCTCTTTATTCTCTATTTGGAGATATGACCTAATCTTTTATGCCATAATGCTGTTGAATTCTCATCAATTAATTTTTTCTTTACACCTCGTATGCTAGCTTGCAGGGTTTCATTAAATGAGGCATTAGTATCAAGCGAATAAAGATTATTATAACATGATATAGATTCGAAACCAACCAAATTTGAATCATGAAAGAAACTGAATTTTCCACTCCCAAATAGATAAGAACAACTTGATTTTTCTAAAGTGGAAATGGAAATCAAATTCTGTTTAAAAGATGGTATAATAAATGTCTCATCAAAATCTAAATAAGATTCGATCAATAACAATAATCTAAATTTTCCTATTGCCTCAACTTCAACCTTCTTGCCATCACCAACATAGATGTATCTTTCAGTATCATTTAGCTTTCGGCAACTCAAGAAACTTTGTGTAGACACACTGATTTGAGTTGTTACACAAGAATCTAGCCAACAAGTGTGTCTAGGCACCGAAGTTAAATTAACCTCAAAAGAAACTAAATTAAGAAGCAAGCTTTTCTTAGCATACTATGTATGATAATGGGTGAAATGCTTCCTTTTATACCCTTTAGCCCCATAAAAGAAACAATTAGTACCTTCTTATTCATGAGGTTTCTTTTGTTGTTTCTTTTAAGGCGTTGTATCTGCAGCTTCCTTATCATTTATCCTTTTAGATATTATGCCCAGAAAGGTTTTCGAAATCGCCTTTATGATTTTCATGACTCCGAGAACAATCAAGAAATTCTCTTGCCATGACCTAAAGTCAGTGTCATTTAACATAAAAATACAATTGATACTGGCAGCAATATTAGTAGGAGTATTTATAGCTGAACAGAGAACAACAATTAATCAAAACAAGCTTACATAAGTTCCAAAATAAAATCAATAATAAATTCAAATAAAGGTAAATCCCTTCTCAAGATACTGGACACTCCATTAATATTTCATTCCTAGATAAAGATATTAACTTGTAAGTGATATCTTGGCATAGTAATCAAACACTAACAATAAGAAACATGTCAAACAATAAATCTTCCTTTGGGCCGATCTATTATTCACATGTAAAATTGAGTAATTATCATATGTTTACTACCACAAATGCATATGCAATTGTGTTAAATACTGACCTTCCTTTGGGCCAACCACTACTTACATAAACTACATGCACACAACCTTTTATATTTTAAAATAAATTAATATCAATAAGAGAGCTCACTTTGGTAAGATATTGTCTCAATTAATTTATCTTAAATTATATATAACCATAACAATATTTGAATTTAAAATTATATTCAAAAATTCCTTAAAATTGCTTTTTTTTAAAAAAATTAATTGCATTACTGCAATGTTTTTTTTAAATCAACCAAGATTGTGTACATATAAATAAATAAATAAATATATATATATATATATATACATGTAACCCAAAGAATACAAAACTACAAGCTGAATTCATAATGAACAAGTTGTACCCATTAATCATTGTACATGTACACAAACCAAATTGTCAACAATATTCACAAACCAAAACGAAATTTGTACCAAAATATTTATATAACAATACAAAAGGCCAAAAATTTGCATCCAAAATGCATATATGTATACACAATATCCAAGGACCATAAACATGTACTTCTAAAAAGTTGTACCTATATTTACATGCATATGTTTGTAAATCTAAACCAAAGAATGCTTAAAGAAAGAGAATTTTGTTTTAAAAACCTATATCCATAAACACATATGTGCACACATGGCAACTAGATCAAAGTCAAAGTGGGAACCTATGAAAAATTATTCATTTTCACACTACAGCATTAACAAGATTTGCATATCACCTTCACATTTGTGAATCAAAGGAAATACCAAAAAAAATCGCAAATAATCATCAATTAAATGCATTTCAAAAATTGTCCCTATGAAGCCAAAAAACAAACATATATACACATTATTAATAAAATGAAAAATTCATGTATGTACACATATATTCAACAAACCTTTTACATAATTTCATTAAACCATAATCAATTTATAATTCAATAAAATAATGTACATACAAAAATCAAATTCATCAAATATGTATAAAATATTTCTAATGATTCAACATGAGCAGCTCTGATACCACTTGTTAAAAAAATCTCAAAATTGAATAAAACCCTAGAACCTAATCTCATGTTAAATCAATAGAAATCATAACAAAATAGTAGTGGAAGCGTATCTGAATCCATGATGAATCCCTTAGAGTAGTGCGATTGGCCTTGTAGGTTAGTACATTTTCTAAGAGTATATCATTAGGTTTTCTCTCCATATCCTCTATAATGATACGATTTAGAAAGAAGCATAGTTATATTGATACGTATGACCTGGAGACCATGACCACCTATATAAAGATAACTTTCTTATTATATTTTGATATTTCTATTGTAACCCATCATTAAAATAGAAATTACATATTAGTCTTTACACATTAAAGGCCCCACACCCTTTAAATACATTAAAGCCCAAATTATCCAAACTCGAATGATTACTTTTAAATGGGCTTACCTTATATGACAGTCTGCAATGCATAATTATTCACATGTAAGTCCAATGTTGGATTAATGATCCAACAATTCATGCTGCTGGTAGGTAAATGTTCCAGGAAAATCTGTATGAAAACACAAGCATAGTTGTATCAACATAAGATAGAGTGAATTAGATCATCTAAATCATAATTGGTAACTAAGGTTTCTTAATTACAACCTTAAAACAACTATAAAAGAAAATTTACAAGATGCCATAGCAATGATAAATCTTGATTTTGATCTTAACAAACTTGATTTTGAGCATTTAATATGTTTGTTTAAGTGTGTATAAGCTAGGACTATCATGGAAATCAAAATGAAGTTAAGCATGCTTTTGGGCTAAATCAACCTTCGAGATTCCAGGAGGATTTTGGAATTTTTAAACCTTTATAATGAGAAAGTTATTCTTAAAATTTGAATTAGACATCACAAGATTTCCTAATTGATCTAACTTGTTAAAATCTGAATTCATTTGGGCCTAAAAATCTTTAGTTAAAATCAGCATATGTAGTTTTCATTTTGAATTGAGCAGCTCTTAGTATTTCAACAATATCTTGAGCTAAAGAGGTCTAAATGAGGTGATTCAAAGTGATATGGAAAACTAAGACAAATAGCTAAAACTTATATGGAGAAAGATTACTCTGATTCAATGACCATCAATAGCTAAAAGTCATAATCCCGACCGAGACCATGTAAGTCCTGACCAGGACCAAAATTGCACTAAAATGAAGAAAAATTCCAGAATATATCCCGAGCCAATGTCATGACCGAGTTCAGTGAGGTCCTAACTGGGATCAATGTGGTCATGACTGAGACCAGCTCAGGCTTCAAATATAACAACTATAATGGATATATTTTTGAATATCCTAACTAGGATCAATGTGGTCACTATCGGGACCATAGAAATTACAGCTCAAAAGTCCAAATTTCATTCAAATGAAGTTTGAATTTGTTGGAAACAAAATTATTTTTTCTAACAGCTATAATTGAATTGCTCAACTATAAATACAACCTCTGAAGATCATTTAGATGTGAAGAAACTTATTTATTCATTATATACTTCAAAGCATTCAATTAAACTCAAAATTCTCTTTAATTCATTCTTGTATTTGATAAACTCTTATGAGAGTTTGGTGAACGATTAGAATAGAAATTCTTATTCTTCTATTTTCTGGGATTAAGAAAAGAGAAGTAAGGTTCTATTCTAAAGGAATTGGTTTAAGTGTTTAGCCATTAAAATACTTGGGAATTAGTTTTAGAGTGAGCCTTGAAACTCTTGTTTTTAAAGTTTTAAGAGTGAGCCTTAAACTCTTATGTATACTCAATCTTGTGAATAAGATTGTGGGTGATTGAAAATTCTAACTTGGGGAAAAGTTAGGTGGAGACGTAGGATTGTTGTTGAATCCGAACTTCTTAAATCATTGTGTTCTTCATTCTTCCTTCTCAACATTCTTTCATTTTTTTTATATGTTTTTAAGTTTTGATTTTTGTTCGATAGCCCTATTCACCCCCCCCCCCCTATAGGGCATTTTCAAAGTTTTTGAACACTTGTAACTATAGTGTTTAATCACGTTACCTTATTACCTTCTTTTTGACCCTCAGAGCGGATCAAAATTGTACTGCAATGCTTATCTTCATTCGTTAAGCTCAAATTCTAAAAGTGGGTCACACGAGCTGCCTTACTGCTTATCTTTAGTCTTTGCCAAATGTTGCAACCTTTTCAAAGTTTGATTGTTAAAAATGAGAAAATTTAAGCAAACTATGAGAAGTATGAAATTTAAATGGTAATCGAGAATTTAAATAATGATGGCATATTATTCCAATAAAAGGATTATTTTATAGAGAATAGTAGCTACCTTGCTACTTAGTAAGAGTTGGTTTAGAGTTTCATATTAAAGCCAACCTTGGTAAATAGTTGGCTACTATTGAGCTCAAATTCCTGAAAATAAGGGATTTGTTGATACTTTGTATCAGACTTTGTTCTACAAAACTATATAATTATACCTAGTTATGTGTCAAGATTTGAGCCTATTGCATTCACTTTAGGTAGTGAAATATAAACAGGCTAAAAAACGCTAGTCACAAGTGAGTTGTGAAGCATCTTAAACTTACATAGTGAAGAATTGGTTATAGGTGAACCCACTGTATGTTGTAAACTACAACATTCACCTTGTTCAAGTTCTTGATTGAGTTACAACATTGAGCTGAAAAGTAGAAAGCATAAAGGCAACAGGCTTTACTCATAGAAAATTTAATAACAATAATCCAAAATTACAATCAAATAAGAAAAAGCATAAAATTCATGAAAAACTAGCACTTTTCTTTTAAAAAAAAGAATGACACCACAATTTATATTGCCTTATTACTATAAGATTAAAGGTGGAGTTTTTAGAGACTCCTTTGACAATGGAAAAATTGTTTCACCAAATGCTTAGAAAATCAAGTTTTTATTTGCACTTTCTAGAAGTGGTCAGTAACATGGTAGTGTTTATTGGCAGAAAGGTAGTTCTTCCACGTACATCAAATAAGAACATAAACTATATAGAGTAAAATATAGTAAGAAAAGGAGAGAGTAGAAGAACAAATAAAGACTGAGAATGATTCAAATATATGAACACCGATAAATCTGTAGTCTTGAAATTTAAAAACAAAAATTATCAACCTAACAAAAAGATAAGGAGATAGGATATTGAAAAAGAAGAAGAAAAGTTCTAAGCACCTTCTTACCGTAAGTTCTTTTGTGAAAGAGTTCTTTCTTGAAAGAAGAAGAGGACAACAAAGAAGAATTAGGGGAAGTAAAGATAACCAAGCGGTACTCATCGGGAAATAAGCCTTCCTAAAAAAAAAAGCTAAGCAGTTTCAAATTGCTAAAACAACCATACAAAGAACATAATTCCTATCAACAAAATTATCATAGATCAACAACTGAGGAGAGAAAAAAATTAAAGGCTCCAACTTTTCATTTTAAAATTGATACCTATAGAGTAAGAATGGTCATTAAGTGATAATACTACATAAGAATTACTTTATTGATAAAAACCATATAGAGGCAATCCCATATGATACGGCTGCAAACAAACTATAATTTCAATATAGCCATTAAGTTACAACACTTCATGCAAATTAAAATAAACAGCAATGAAATAGATTTGGTAGTAAAAATTAAAACAACCTTAAAAAAGTTAGTTTCTTGATCGTTGCGATTCTCCATGATCGATAATTGATGTCAATCAATTTTAAGAACTCAACTTTACACTATCTTTCCTTTTATTGAACAAATCAAAGGAAATTACAAAGCAAAGAACACCTAAGAAAGAAACAAGGGTCCTTCAACAAATTGCTTCAAACCACATCCTTTTCTAACTAGTATTTTCACATAAACAACATCAATGAACTGAGAAAAAGGTTGAGAAAATAATTTGTGAGGTTTCTATAAAGTTATTTTTAGTCTAGCAGTAGGTTTAGGAATATAAAGAGAGGAGTATATAGAGTTTGAGAGAATGCCAAGCAGAAGGTCATGGAATAAGAAAAGAAAAGAAACCAAAAGGAAGTGGAACAAAAAGAAGTGAAAATAAAAGAAACGGAAGAAAATAAAATAAAGTGAGAGAGTAATAACAAAAGCCTGAGGAATGCTGAGAGCAGAGAGTGTCGGGTGTCAAAACTTGATAAAATCCTTCTCTCTACTTCAACTTTAATATATGTATATATGATTTCAGTAAGCATTTATAAATTTTATGAAAATAGTTACCAATTTTTTTCATTTGCCAAGATAAATACCCTTAAGTTATAGAATTTTATTTTATTTTATATTATGCATATAAATTGCAATAAATTCAATAATTAAAATTTATAGGTAATACATATGCATAATTAGTATACGGAACTGAAAATGTGAAAGAGACATATAAATAGTGTTAAATAAAACTTGTCAAACCCGTACTAATTGTTAACAAAAGAAATAAAGGTTAATTTGACTCTGAATCTTTTAGCTAGGGCCAAATTGGTTTTCTTTTTTAAACCTTTGTGGACCAAATTGACTTTAAAAATTATAATTATTCACTCATTTTTTTATAGTTTAACAAACATCTCTTTTGTAAATTACAAAAATCTTTATAATATTTTAGTCACTCAAAAAATTAGTTCTTATTATTAATAATTATGGAGAAATTTTTTAATAATATGATTTTAATTTTAGTTTTAGTTTATTACTATATTTTGTTAATTTAATATTAAATATTTATAAAGCAAATAGTACATTTTACTAAGACACACACACTTTGATGAAAAGAGTGTGGTCAACATCACTTTGCACCCAATTTTGTTTATGAAAGTTAAGAGCCTTCCAAACCATATTCAGGGTGATTGCTTTAGTTCGTATAATGCCCTATTCAATTTGCATACTTTGTCAACACAATTTGTTCCAAGTGGTGGATTTATATACACTTCTTCTTTTAGAGTTCAATTTAAAAATGCATTTTTAACATCAAACTTTCGTAATAGCCAATCAAGATTTGCAGTTATAAATACAAGGACTCAGATGGTGTTCATCTTTGCTACAAGGGAAAATGTGTCTTCATAATCAATCTCTTACTTCTAAGTATATCCCTTTGTAACTAGTCTTTCTTTACAGCAATCAATACTCTCTTCCAAGTTTCGTTTGACCTTGAATATACACTTGCATCTTATAATTTTCTTTCCTTTAGGCAGCGGCACAATTTTCCAAACATAATTTTTTTTGTAATGCCTAAATTTCATTATTCATGGCTTTCTTCCACTCAGGATCAGCTAAAGCATCCTACACATTACTTGGAATAGACACAATGGATAATTGATTTTTAATAAATGCATGTGATTCTAACAAACGATGAGATGGGATATAGTTGTTTATAGAATCTTTGGTCTTTGTATTCAGGTCAGAATCATATTGTCGTTTAGGTACTCCTCTATTTATTCTAGTGGGATATTATGGTTCAGTATTAAAGGATGCTAAAAGTGACACGTTTAACTTATGATACACATTTGAAGTTTTTACAGCATTTGGTGATAACTAGGATGATGTACTATCTTGATTTCCATGGTTCTTATATTTAGAAAGGCCTTCATGTCTTGGCAAGATACTCAATTCAGTCATCTGTTTTACTTTCTGTCCTAGTGAGACACTCGGTTGTTCATGAACAGATGAGACACTCAATTTTTCATGACTAGGTAAGACAGTTGGTTGTTCATGTTCAGGTATGACATTCAGTTCCTTCTAAGTTTCTTGCTCGGGTGAGTATCAATGATGACTTTGATCTGGCTTAGGCCTTGAGTGTTGTCTTTTGAAAAACCTTGGTGGACTCTCTTCCTCTAAAAAGAGAGCATTGAGGATTAGTATAAAATGAGACATCCTCATGGAATGTCACAACTTTGGTTACATATATTTTTTTAGTATGGGGATCATAAAACTGATATCCTTTCTTTAGATTTATATACCGAACAAATATACATCAAATTTCTAGTGGATCTAGTTAACCCATTGACTAATAAGCAAACATTGTACAACTAAATAATTTTGGCTCAAAATTCATAAAAGGTTATGTTGAGATAAGTTCTTGAACTTTATAATATAGGATTTAGTAATCGAGTACTTAGGATGGAGTTCAGTTAATAAGATATGCAACAAATCGAATAGCTTCTCCCTAATATTCTTAAGTTATATTCATGTCAAATAATGATGCCTAGACACCTTCCAATATTTGTCAATTTTTCGTTCTACAAGGTTATTTTATCTAGGTGTCCCAACATATGAAATTTGGTAACTAATGCATTTCTTCTAGCAAAACTCTTGGAGAGTTAAGTTGATGCATTGCTCACCATTATCATATTGATGAACTTGAATTTTACATTGATATTGAGTACCCACCATGTGATACAAGTCTTGGAAAACATAACAAACATCTTTCTTATTATAAAGAAGTCACTTAGGTCATACAAGTGCATTCATTAATAAATGTTGCAAATGTCACACCTATATTTTAACTCTAGGCACATTTGCATGCATTTGGATACAATATATTCATTGAATTTAAGTATAAGTCAGTATATATAGATATAGTTATAGAACACTCATAACCTCGAGTGTAAGTCAAGTATTGCATATAGTTAGGCTAGTGTATTGGATTGAGTCATGACTCGTACTCAGTCAAAGAGCAAGAATTTTGAATTTTAATAACACTTAAAATGAGTGAAATTATGGAAAAAAACTATTGCAAGTAAAAATGAAGTGAAAATTGAAAAATAATTGGCCTATATTAAAACAATTGAAAGCTTGAGAGTTTATAGATAACTTAAGCATTTCATTACGGGCCAAAATGAGTATTTTACATTTTTAATTATCATAATAAACTCTGGATCCTACCAAAGTCATGGCTTTTAGAGAGCAACCATATATGTTTAAGGAAAGAAAGAAAAGGAAATAACTACACTTAGAAAGAAAGAGAGGGAAAAGAGAGAAAACTTGACTCTACTTATTGGTGATGATTTTTTAAAAAGATTTTGAAGATCTAAAACACTTTTCAGACTATAATATTCATTCCAAAATCCTGTGGTGTTTGATTTGGTAAATAATTTTTGGTGTTTTTATGGATTTGAGTTAGGGTTAGTGAGTAGCAGTTTTTGAGTTTTGATATTGGTTTGATTCTAAGGAAACTTGAAAAGTCCTTTATAACTTTTTAATTTCAATGTTTTGATCATAACTTGAGTTAGGAAACTTCAAATTAATATTGGTTTGATTCTAAGGAAACTTGAAGAGTCCTTTATAACTTTTTAATTTTGTGTTAAAGATAATTTGACCTGTATGATGGTTAACGAAGCTATACTTTGTAATGTTCAATCGATAGGAGTAATTAACCTACTTGTGTTTGGCCTTCTATAAATTCCTCTTTAGTTGTCTAAATAAAGTGAAATGTTTACAGTACATATTAGACATAAAATCTAATTTTGTTTAAAATTTAGGCTCAAAATTCATTTTCTATAAGTCTGTGCAATTTTTCTAAGTTTGGCCTAAAATAGCCCTTTTAGGATGAATAAACTAGGTTGGTAAAGTTGAGTTGATTTGCACATTTTACATTTCACTTGGAGGGCTACATGATTAAGGTAGTATATAGAATTGTTATATTGATGATTTATAAATAAAGTTGCATGTTTTAGGTGCTGAAAAAGGCAAGAAAGGTACTGGTACAAACTAAGCAATTTGGTGAATTGGTTGTGTATGTATGTAGGCTATTTTGGTGAGTAAATGTTCAAGCCCTTTAACTCTTTTTATACAGCAATAAAATGACCTTTTTCATGTTTTTTCAAAAACCTAAAATCATGTATTGGATTTGGTTTAGCTCATCTTATTGTTACTTGAATTACGTGTTTAAATTTTAAGCTTTGAAACTATAATGGCTTTAAGTTTACAAGTTTAATGTGTTAATACAATATGCTTTGATTTGGTATCCTACTTTGAGATCATTTTAATTATTTTATGATTTAAATGATTTTATGCTCAGCTTAGTTTCACTCATTTTGAATAATGATGAAGATGGTTTGATTTTGAATGCTCTGTTGAATTACAAATATGTTAGCAATATTTTGACTGATTATTTAATTGAAATCGTATTTGGTTTTATGTATTACCTCCCTATGTTAGATTTTGAATGTGTTGAGGTGTTATATGTACATTTGAGGTTGTGATAGTTACAATTGCACAATAGACAACAGGACACTTGATTGCAAGACGATGAAGGGAGAAGGGTCGTTATGTGCTAATGTAGTCAAAGGGTTAGCCTTCAAGTACACATAGAGAGTAAGTTTGTAATGGCTTGTAAGCTATGGCTGAGTTATGATGCTTATTATAGGGATGGTTAACACTTATGAAATGTTGTATTGATGTTTAAAAAGGCATGTGTTTTACTTGGCTAAGTTTTGTATAGATTTGATGTTTTAAGTGAACTATAATTTGATTATAAATACTCTAGTATTTTAATTTGAGGTGTTTATTATATTTAATTAAGTTAAATAGTTTTCTGCTTGAAACCTTTATTCACTAAGAACTTTTGTACTCATTTTATCGTGTTTTCTAAACTTTTTCAGATAACAGTGCTTGATAGTGGGTGGATTGAACTAAAAGTGTGTATAGAAGTTTCAGAGTAAGATTGGCCAACATCCTCATTAGAAAAGCCTTGTACTTTTATTTCTCAACTTATTTGCATAAGTTTTATAAAAGAATATTTTCTAAAGTCAAATAGTGGCGGCTAGATTATATGTAAAGCAACTGTTTGAAAATGTGTTTTACATTGCTTTAATTATGTTTTCGCTACTATGTTTTTAGTCTACAAACATTAATATCAATCTAGTTTAAATATGTGATTTTCTATATTACCCAATTACTTTATACATAAATCATTATTCATAAACAAATATAATTCTAAAAGTTCTTATCCTTTAAATGTAACAAATGAACAAGACCAAACTTTTATAAGAGATTTAAATATAATTATATTTATAACATATTTAGACTAAACTAAATGGTTTGCTAAGTGGTTGGTTTTAAATGTTCATCTCAGGCTATGTGAGATGAGGTATGACAACAAGATACTGACCACCAGACAATGTGAGGATATAAGCAAGGCCCCAAACATCAAAATCAATAATGATAAAAGGAATAGTGCTTCAATTATATCTCAATAAATAGGAAATAGGATGGCTTTTTGCCAATTCAGAAACTTCACACTTGAATTCAAAATCTTTAACATTCAAAAATAAATTTGGCTTTAATTTGTGAAGATAACCAAATAATAAATGACTAAGATAACAATGTCATAATCTTACTTGTTCTCTGCTAGCTTCAATTCTTATAGCATTATTGTCTTGTCTTTGAAGTTAACTTTTTTCACCATTCATACCAAGATAATACAACTTTTCTCATTTAACACCAGAGCCAAGAATCTGTTATATCGCCATGTACTAAAATAAATAGTAGTTAGACCAAAATTTAATAGTACGATACAAGGCATTAGTAATTTGGCTGACAAAAAAAGGTTACAATAGAGCAATGGAACAACAAGCATGGTATCAAGAGTAAGAGAGTTACAACTAGATATTGATCCTTCATGAGTAATAGGAGCAATTCCTCTATTAGCAATCAATATATTTTATTAGGTTGATGGTCGAATGGAAGTGAGATGATGAGTCGCATTTGTCATATGATTGGTAACACTTATATTAATTATCCATGTATAATTTTGAGTAAGATGTGTTATATCTGATTTTTCATCTAGGTCTTCATAGGATGTGGTAACTGTGGTAGCAATAACAATAGCTTTACTGATCTTCTTTCAAGATCCTACTACTCTGAATAACCAACAATTTCATAGCATTGTCCCTTGAAGAGTCCATTTTCACTACAATGGGTACAAATATATATGTTGGTCTTACATTATGCTTTTTCTTTTAATTGTTGGCAAGTTCGCATTGCCAAGAAGACTACATTATCTAGCTTCTCTTGAGTTTCCTTAATTAAGTGTTTGTGTACATATGCATAGCATGATTCAAAGTCAAGAGGTAGACCCTTTCTTAATATTTCACTTTGAGCATTATTGAATTTCGAGTCAAGACCAACCAAAAAAATGTGTGTCCAAAGCTGAGTTATGGTCTTATGGAGTGATACGATTCCATTGACATCTTCCCCTTGAGTTATATTAGAGCGTCAATTTTCTAAAATATGGCAACAAGTTCATCATAGTAAGTGGGCAAGGGTCTTCCATTCTGATGAGTAGTTTATGACCTCCAATTATATTAAAAAAGTTATTTTTTTTAAGCCTTCGTGAAAGGTTTTTAAGATAGCATCCCATATTTCTTTAGTTGATTGAAGGTAAATAAATCTCTACTTTAAAGTTTGGCTCATAGAATCAATAAGCCAACTCTTTACTCAGTTATTGTCAATAAGCCAAGCCTCCAAGGCTTTGTCTCTTATATATGGTTTCGGAGTTACTCCAATGAGACAGCTAGATTTTTTTCAAGTTGCTATTCACATCTCCATAAGTTATGACCATAATGAAAATTTTATATCATCAAATATAATTTCAGTTGGGAAAGAAGAATTATCTTGTAAAGTATGGATGACAATCAAAGTTCCATGTGAGGCAATGGATGTATTTCCAGCCATAGTTATGGATTTCTAAAAAAGATATAAGATACAAGTTTAGTGGTTTGCTTTGATACCTTATCGGGTAAAATACAAGAATAAGGAAGTGAAATATGGGATAGAATTCAATTTTTGAATATATTATCCACAAGGCTATGTACATCCTTATATATACATTACACTACCCTAACATGGAATAATTAAATTATTATACAAATCACTCCATAATAATTTCCTAAATTAGTGGGATATAATCACTCTCCATAATTAGTGGTTATTTTCTTAACTCGCTTCAACATAAAAAAAAAAATAAGAATGTAAGTGTAATTTTAGAGCAAATTTAATTTAAATGCAAAGTTCAAGAACTTAATTAAAATTTAAAAAAAAATGTTAGAAAGAGCCAAGTTGATATTTGATGACAACCATATTAAGGATCGTTATCACAAATTCCATATTGAAAAGGAGTGGAGGAGGTCTTAGACTTATAAATGTGGGCACTTCATACCTCAAAGGTTTAGCCTTTTGGGGAGAGGATAATGTCCTCATGACAAGTGGCATCAACATCAACTCTAATCTTCTCTGACGTGGAACCCCATGAGAGATACTAAGATCAAGGTAGATCTAGGCCGGGGTGGATCCCTCTTTCGTAAAGTCAGAGCAATGAGGGCAATCTATGATTGGGTAGAGTAGAATGCCATATATCTCATATTGAAAAGAAATTGAGGAGGTCTTGGGCTTATAAATATGGGCACTACACACATGAATAGGTTAGCCTTTAGGGAAAAGGTAATGGTACTGTGACACCCATGCTTAAGGTTATAGGTTCAAAATCCACTAATGTCAGTGGATATATGTATGTGAATTTGTTTCGATGATTTGTAAATTTATTTGAGATATTTAATTAGAGGATTTGTAAGTTTGTTTAAAATATTTAACGAAAAATTTATGCTATGCACTATTTTTTTTAACCAAAATTTTTAAATTTATAATGACTTTTTGTTAACTCTAACAATTTTGTGTTTCATAAAACATAGTTTATTTTCTTTTTTATTTTCATTTTATGCTTTTTTAAAATAGAGGTGAACATGCTATTCAAAATTGGTAGTTATTACGCTATTGTTAGATTGTGGTTTCTATTTTTTGTTTTTTTTG